>RAQS01000117.1:0-48160 GCA_003698115.1 Aspergillus sp. HF37
ACCCAAGCCGCAGAAGCCTCACACAGAGCCCTAAACTCGCCCTCCCCAACACCGCACAACTCCGCCCACAACTCTCTATCAACCCTCTCCAACCAAACCAGGAAGGAAACGACCACGAAATCCGCAAACCCGGGGTTCGCGCCCTCGAAGAACGGCCCGGTCTTCTTGTCTGGGGTCTGGCCCCTCAGCATCTGCGCTAACGGCTCCATCTCCGCTTTCATGTCTTCCGTGATCTTCTGCACTTCGGACGGATCTTTAGGTCGGACGTCTGCGAGCGGCTTCCCGAAGAAGGCCGAGCGGGTCTCGACGAAATACGCTCGGCTTCGGGGGTCGAGGATCTCAGCCGCAGGCGGGATAGCTAGGGCGAGGCCCTTCATGATGACCGCGAAGACGAGCCTGTCGACGGCCAGGGCGAGGGGGTAGCTAGCGTCTGACGGGAAGAGGCGCGGGGAGGGGAAGGAGTGGTTTAGATGGGTTGCGATGGCGAAGGAGTCCATCAGAGCGCCGTTTCGGTTTGAGATCGATGGTTCGTTCCTATGCACGATGGCTGGGAATGTGTATGCCATTCCGGTCTGGTTGGGTGCGACCCCGAGGTCGGTGAGTGTGCTGGCGATGTCCGGGTATGGGATGTAGGACTGGGAGTATGGGATTTGCTTGTAGTTTAGGACCATGCGGGCCCGGAGTGTGAACGGGGACCATGATCTTGAGCGACCTGTTGGGGTCAGTCAGGGTAAGTACATTTTGTCATGAGAAGGCTTACCGGTAAGCGTCGAGGCTATATCGAACAAATGCACGAGCGTGTCGCTCTCCATTGCTAGTCAATTAAATGCGCGTTTGTGGCCTTGGTGTAGGTTATGAGTAGGCGGGATGCAGAGTATGGTCCCTTTATATGGCTGGTTAGACCTCAACTATATACTGCAGTCAGTGGTTTTACGACGAGCCTCGCATGAGTCAAATGAGGTGTCAAGAGGGGTGGATCTGCCTGGCGGTCGGGCTCGCTATCTAGCCAACCAAAGGTGGAAGAGAAGGCAATGTGAGGCTGCAGAAAGCTACTAGCTATATAGCTACTCTGCTATCGATGCTATCTGGCAATCTGATGGAGAGAGAACGAGTGTATGAGCGGTATGAAGAACTATCTCAGATTCAGGGGCTGAATCTGGCAAAACACCGAGCACTCCACCATAGTAGATGATGCTGAATGCTTACACCTCAGACATAGACTGGTTTGATATTGAGGTGTGAGTCAATAGAGAAAGTCGACGACCGACGCATGTCGTTAGCGATCGCAATGCTAATAGCTAACGTGCCTAGCCCCGTATATGCATGCCAACAGCTCGTTACGTACAACGAGGGGCAGCCTTTTACTCATAGCCTATAGAAGTACCCGTAGATAAAGTAACGTAGGTAATGTAAACGAAAAGCTATCGGCATCACTCCGTGGAGGTATACAGCGATGTGCAGACGGAATGTGGACCTCCATTACATATCTCCTGCCTTACGCGTCAACGAAACACCTCAACCAAAGAAGGGAGGGATCTGAAGCGGAAGTCTCAGCCTTATTACTCCGTGGAATCGTCGCGGGACTGGACGATCATCGGCATCAGCCTTACTCGGGGTTTCAGGTATGCGAGTCCACGCAAGTCGATCGAGTCGGACGGTTAGCTCGGAGCAACTCGTACAGGACAGTGAACATCAGCATTAAGATGGATTAGATAGTCCAGCTAACATGATATATTGATGACGAGAACAGCAGAAGTCTAAATGTAAATAAAAGGGTTATCTGACAAGTCTAGGAAGGGGAAAATGCGCTGGATGAATCACATCAAGAAACTCCGACAGACAAAGAATCCCGAGATGACGCTTCAAATGCTCCATTTTCCGTAGGGCAACGTTGGTATGGGAGGGCATTATTAAATGGTATAGCTGTAACCACCGACTTCCCGTATTTACTGCGCCTTGTTCTTGGCGAACAACTGCGCGCCGTCGACCAGTCGCCGCTCGTTGTTCTGGCGCCCGTTGACGAAGTCGGGGTAGTTCAGCGTCAGCTCGACGGAGCCGTTGACAATGTTGTCCACGGCCTCCACGCCCAGCATGAACGAGTGGTCCTGGTTCCCGACCTCGTAGCGCCAGCTGCCGAAGCGGCCACGCGTCCAGATGTTCTTCTCCTGCATCTTGGGCAGGATCTGAGTGAGGGCACCCTCGCGCTCCAGAGTCGGCGTGGGGTAGCCGTGGTCGAAGCGGCGGTGGTAGGTAGAGACGATCTCGTCGGTGGGCCGGAGCATCTCGGTGTTGACGAGTCCCTGGATGGACTCGGCCAGGAGGGTCTCGTTGTTGACGGGCTTCATGGACGACTCGGAGACCTCCAGCATGATGGACCAGTAGGGGCCCTCCTTGGGCTCGGTGCTCTCGGGCTTGGAGCCATCGGCCACCTGCAGCGTGGGCAGCTTCTTGGAGGCCTGCGGCTGGTTGTTGGGGGAGTAATTGGAGAAAATGGTGGCACGGTAGAAGGGGCAGTCATCCTCGGGGAAGTAGAGCTGGAGCCAAAATGTTAGCCAAGCGACCATGATGCATCCCGGAGCAACTCACCCAGCACCTGTCGCCGATCCTCTCGGGGCGAGCACCACGGATACCAACACCAACCACGTGGGTGGAAGAGAAGAAAAGCTGCTTGGTCAGACCGACAAGCTCCTGGTCGCCCATCTTCTCGGCAAGATGATCGACGGCCATAGTGGAGACGAGTCTCTGGTAGCCGACGGTGGTGCCGTCCTTCAGCTGGACAGTCCGGTTGTTGGCATTCACCTTGACAACCTCGCCCTTCTCACCGAAGCGAGTCTTCTCCTTGGGGATGGTGTTTGCGACGGAAATCCAGATGCCGCCAGTACCTCCGCGGGCAGGGAAGCGGAACGTGGCGTTGGGGCCCCAGTTACCAGCAGTCTTCTGAAGGATGACATTGCTGGTGACGGCCTTGACATTAGGAGCAGCAACACGCTCGCCGAGCCAAGCACATTGCATCTAAACGCGGGAGGGTTAGCCTCATCGCCATCGCCAGGCCAGAGGATACAAACCTTGGCTGTCGGCACCGCCCAGACCTTGTAGTTGTACGGCCTCATGAAGAGATCGGCAATACCGCCGCCCATCATGCGCATAATCCACTCATCGAAGGTCTTGGGTTTTGTGTTGGCGACGCGGGCCTCCATGGCGGCGTCGATCATGCCGTCAATGCACTTGACCTGGTCCTCCTTGGGGAGCATGGAGATGTTGTTCTGGAAAGGATAAGGGACCCATTCGCCCTTGCATCGGACGTAGGAAATACGCTGGTGGCTGAACCAGTCATCGTCGCTGGGAAGGGCCTCGTGGATGCAGTCGTCGAAGTACTTGTAGTGAGAGAAGATAACGTGGCCACCGACGTCGTAAAGCTGGGTAAAGTCAGTTTTGAGCGAGGGAAAAGGGTCGAGAAAAGCACGTACGAAGCCTTCGGGGGTGACATCGGTCGAGGCCAGACCACCGGGGACCTCGTTGTTGTCGATAATCATCCACGACGGGCCATCCTGCACACAGCGATCAACGATTTTGCGCCGAGATTCCCACGTTCTGAACTCAACATACGATCTGATTCAGACGCTTCGCAGCACCCAAGCCAGTTGGACCTGCACCGATGACGAGGACGTCAACAGAACTGCGGGGGGAGGGGGGAAAAGTCAGTAAGGGGCAACCCCTGAGCGCAGAGGGGAGGTAGAGCGGCGTACATGTCGGGGTGGCTCATCCTGCCTTCTAGGATATCCTGAAAACTGGGCACGCGGTTCAAAGTCTTGCGAATGTTGAGCATAGAAGACGAGGATTGCAGGAGACTGCAGGGTTATAAATGGGGGGAGGGGGAAGAAAGAAGAAGACTGGGTCAAGGACGGAGAGAAGATCTCGAAGGCGAGGGCGGTGGGGGAACCAAAATAAATAGGGATCTGGATATGGAACTGCACTAACAGGGCAGCATTCGACCACGTCGGCAGGGGGGAAGAAGATCTATATTTCTTTGATTGATTAATCCCATGCAATTCTCGAATATCAGTTGCGATGTAAGTGCAGGATAAAGTTATTAGGTGCTATCCACGGAGCAGTTCCTGCGTTCTAATAGAGTCCCTGGCCAGATCTGGCTGCGAACGGCTCTTGGCAGGCACCGCGAGGAGACGGCGACTAAGAGACCACGCATCGCCTGCAACGCCACACGCCCCTGCTCGTGTATTTCCGAATCCGTTCGCAGCCGGGCAGATGACAGGAGAGGTCTTGATGCGAACGGAAGTGCAGCCTCGAGCACACAGTCCTCTAGTACACAGGTCTAGTAGAGTAGCACACACACCGCCGAAGAGAACCCGACATAGAGATACCTGTATCCTGTACAGAGTGACAGAGTGCCAGCATAAAATGGCGAATGCAGCAATGATGGGCGTTGGGATCACCCCGGGTCCACTGCTTGGCAGCACTGCTTGCGTAATGCAGCCTATGTCTAATTAAACCTCTTCGCTTCGTTCGCCTGTATCCTTCCTTGCCCTACACTGGACAGCTATGTGATACTGGATAAAAGGACATTTAGATAAATCAAAGAAAAAATAGAAAATCAAACAGAACAGCTGAAATGCAACGCGCATGTTAGACTTGTCACTGACGAAGAGATCCATATTTTAGGGCGTGTTCTAATTCTGCCGCTCCACCTGTCCCGTCAGAGCCACCTGAAACTGCCTGCTTGCGCTCTCTGGTTGCGGCATCTCCCCCCGTGCTGCTGCGTACGTCTGCGTCTACGTAACGGCTGCTACGTATGTTTTATCTGCATTCCTCTTTCCTCCTTCTCCTGCCCTCCTCGTCGCCGCCTTCATGCGGATCCTCTTTGCTTCTCTTAATTTCTCCCTCAAATAGTCTGTGCTTGGTCCTGCTCCAATCTCCCTCCTTCCCTCCCGCTCACTAAAAAAATCCCCCTAAAAAAAAATCCCCCTCCTGCTAATTTTGCATCCGCGATTCTTATCCTCTCGTCCCGTACGTCTCATCCTCGTCCTTTCTTCTTCCTCCCCATCCATCCATTTATTCTTCCTTTTCTTCCTCTCGTTCGTCTCCTTCGCCCTGGGGTTTCCTTCTTTTGTATCCCCATTTCTGCTGTCCAACTCTGCTCACTCGTTAGCCCAGTCCACCTAGCCTTTTTCCGGCTCCTTTTAGCACTCGTGGCCACCGCTTCGTTCGGCCATCGCCCTCTATTCCGGGCGCATCCTTTTGATTTCCAACGCTTTCTGTCCGAACAGACTCGCAACTTCAACCTCACCATGAGCAACGAAGGCGAGAAGGCCAGAACCTCCGGCGAGGTGTCTCGCCCTGAGCCCTCGCTGCCCACCGTCAACCCCGCCGTCGAGAAGCAGGAACCCCCGAAGCCGACCTTCCATCCCGCCGTCTACGTCTCGTAAGCTGTCCTGGTCTCCGTGCGATCGTGGGCGCGTTTGCTGATTCTTCTCCAGCGTCTGGATCACCCTCAGCTCCAGCGTCATCCTGTTCAACAAGCATCTCCTGGATTATGCCAATTTCCGTAAGTCGCCTTTGCTGTCTTCGCTGTCTTCCGCTGGAATCAATGCTGACTGTCTCTTCGCCAGGTTTCCGTATGTTCTGTCCCTGTCCCTGTCCCCCACCTCTCCGCCGTTTCTAATCCCTCCCAGCAATCGTCCTTACAACATGGCACTTGACTTTCGCGACCTTGATGACCCAGCTTCTTGCCCGTACCACAAACTTGCTCGATGGCCGGAAGTCCGTCAAGATGACCGGTCGTGTGTACCTGCGCGCTATTTTCCCGATTGGCGTCTTCTTCAGCTTGAGCTTGATCTGTGGTAACGTGACATACTTGTATCTGAGTGTCGCCTTCATTCAGATGCTCAAGGTGCGTTGGAAACTGCACCGACTGCCGCTGATGCGCTGGCTAATGCCGACTTCCAGGCTACTACCCCAGTCGCGGTGCTGTTGGCTACCTGGGCCATGGGAATGGCTCCGGTCAACCTGAGAGTCCTCCTCAACGTCGGCGTCATCGTCGTCGGTGTGATCATTGCCTCCATCGGTGAAATCAAGTTCGTTATGGTCGGCTTCCTTTTCCAGATTGGCGGCATTATTTTCGAGGCCACCCGTCTGGTCATGGTGCAGCGTCTCCTCAGCTCTGCCGAGTACAAGATGGATCCGCTTGTCTCGCTCTACTACTTCGCCCCTGTCTGCGCGGTCATGAACGGTCTCACGGCTTTGTTCCTCGAGGTCCCCAACCTCACCATGGGCCACATCTACAACGTTGGCGTCTGGACTCTGATTGCGAACGCCGGCGTTGCCTTCATGCTGAATGTGTCCGTCGTGTTCCTGGTAAGTGGCTCTCGGAGAAGTGCGTTGGATTCCATTAACATTCGCCCAGATTGGAAAGACCTCGTCCCTTGTGATGACCTTGTGCGGTGTCCTGAAAGATATCCTGCTGGTTGCCGCCTCCATGGCTCTCTGGCACACCCCGGTAACCACTACCCAGTTCTTCGGTTACTCCGTTGCCCTGGTCGGTCTTGTGTACTACAAGCTTGGCGCCGATAAGATCAAGGATTACGCTGGCCAGGCCAACCGCGCGTGGGCTGAGTATGGCGCCAACCGCCCTGTGCAGCGCAAGTTTGTCATCATCGGTGCCGTCGTCCTGATTTTCTTCCTTGCCATGGGATCGATGGCTCCGGCTACGCCCCCGAGTCTGTTGGCAAATTCACGGGTGGTGTGCTGGGCGGCCAAGCTGCTGGAAACGCTTAAAGCGGTGTATGTTGCCGCAGATGCGCGAGGAACGAGTGGATGCCGAAGCGTTTGTCCGGTTGACCGGATCTTGCTATTGAGTGCGAGGCCAACTATGCTATTCCCGCTAATGACCCTCCAATCCCTCTCCGGGAGGTGCTCCTTTGATCGTTAATGACCCTACACGGAGACATTCGGGCAATGCAGTCCGTGTTTGGTGGACCAAAGCTATCATGGATTGATGTGACGAATTTTTGCCCGACTCCAGAACTGCTTTCAACTTAATATTTTTTCCGCATATGGGGGGTTCTGCGCTGCTTGTTTCATTGTCCCATGAAGAATTCTTGTCACGTTAGACTAGCGCGAGTTCTGGTGTCGGCGGTACTGGCCTTTTTTGCCTGTATTCCTTTCTCCTGTGATTATATGATGTCTAAATAGATTTTTGGCTGAGAGAATCCCAGTCGTGTTTGGATGCTTCGGTCATAATATGATTACCTCATCCTTGCGAGCCGGAAGCGGACTGCAGATGCGGGCCAATCAGCGTTCTGCGTCGCAGTGTGGGGCGATGGACAGCGCCCCCAATGGGGGGACGCGGCAAATCGGATGACGCGCGGATGAGATCTAAGGGCCTGGCCAATGGAATTTGCAGAATGGAGCCAAGGCCGACTGAGTGGGCCCGGGCCAGGCCTTTTCTGCCAATCATGACAACTATCGGGCTGATCGATTTGCGGGCGTGGGGAAGGCAAAAAATTACGCACAGCTGGTATTGTACGGTAAGTTTCCAGCCGAGGCAGCCCGGTGAGTGGGCGGAGAGAGTTCCTCCTTGGGCTGGGCTGTATCAGACTGTAACGCGTAAGAAAACGATGCACTCCGCATACTTCAACAGTGTATTGTAACCGGCTCTCAGCCTCTCTTCCTCACCTCTCTCTCTCTCGCTCTCTCTTCTCTCTTCTCTCTTCTTCTTCCTCTTCTCTTTCTGCCTACTCCTTCCTCCCTATCTTCCTCTTTACCATTTCCTCTCTTCACCTCCATCTCTTACCACCATCTCTTACCACCATCTCTTACTTCTACCATTCTTCTCTACCTTCCTACCTCGCCGTCTGACGCATCGTCTATCTGCATTCTCAGTGCTTGGATCTTGGGTCCTGAGGTTGCCATTGTGTAGTTATAGCTCACCTAACTGAACAGATCTGAAGGACAATCATCCCAACTCCTACCGCAATGTGTCCTACGCTCGTCAACGGACTCTCCGACGGCCCGGCCATGGTCGTCTCTCCTTCCCAGGATCACGCCTTCGCCCATTTCGCGTCTCCGCCGATGCTAAACTCGCCTGGGCCCTCGCACCCCTACGCGTCGAACCCTAGCTCCCTCTTCAGTAACGGCGGCAATGCCAATTCCTCGACCTCCAATATCCCATCGCCATGGTCATTAGCCTCGCCCTCCCATCACATCCCCAAACCCTCGCGTAAACGGTCGCGTGAGGCTGCCTTCGACGAGCCACCCACCCAGCCAACGGCCCTCCCGCCCCAGCTCCAGCTCCTCCTCAGGAGGAACCCATCTACGGGGAGGGAATGGTCCTGCTCAATCCTCGTACTGGAATGGTCCTTTCTGCGGAGAGCCAGACTGGTACGTGGTATGAGGAGGCGGCTGAGAATGCTGCCGCGGCCGCGCCTCCAGTCTCTTCTAGTCTCAAGGCGTTATCCAGCTCCTCTGACGTGCCTGGCCGCAAGTCCCAGCGGCTGGATACCTCGGCAGCCAGTCTCGACGACATTGCTCTTTCCTCGATGCACAAACGGCTCTGGAACACCGATGACGACAACCGCCGCGCCCTCAATCCCGGAACCTCATCGAGCCCGTTTTCGCCCGGAGAGCCCTTAGTCGACGACGCCACTCGCCTCCTCGGCATCAGCTGGCAGCAAGTTAGCAGCGACAACGACATGGCTGCTGCGGTGCGCGGCTGGACGAAGTTCATCGACAACCAGTATTCGTCGCATCTGCAGGACTCTCGGATTTTCATGAAGAATCGCGCCCTAAACGCCTTCCTCGTGTCGGCCCGCCCGAAAGGCGCGGGCTTGCCGGCGTCCGCCGCACTTTACTTGTTCACCGAAGACCTCCGCCAGGCCCAGCTTGTGGGCTCGACATGGGAAACCACCCTGCAGAATCTCCGAACAGTCCCCATCACATTCGAGGGCACGGAGATCCTACAGGCCGCCGGCAGGCCCCTCGACCATCTTCCTGGACATTCCAGTGTTCTTGATGCCGACTCGTCGGAAGCCGGACTTCCATTGCTGCAAAACCTCGCAGCCCAGCCAGCCAGCACCGCGCTGAATGGAGACGTAGGAATGGGGTCTGGGATGGAGATCGACTCGTGACTCGACGCCGCTATACGACATACCTTCCCCGTCTGCCATGCGATCGATTTCGACCCGCCGGTTCGATTCGACCCCGACGACATCGACTTTCGTAATCCACTTTTTCTATGATCGTGACTCTGTTGATGTATTTTTAGTTCAGACTCCTCCAGTTGTCCGGAGTGAGCCGTTGGCAGCGCCTGAGATGGTTTGTTTATCTGTTTCTTTGATCTCGACGATTTATGATTGCAGAATTATCGATATAGTCGAATAAAAATCAGTATAATTTCGTAAAGTCCTGTTTCCGCCGTTGTCATGTGGTCTGACGCCCTCATTTTGAGTACGTATATCTCGAGCGAAAAGAGCGCCTGACTATTTATCTCTGGAAGCCATCCCCTAATCGCTATAATAATCGCTTTCGTCATAATCATCACCCGCCAACGCAGCATCCACGCCGTCCCCTTCCTCTCCTTCATCCTCCTCCTCCTCCTCCTCGTCTGGATCCCCCTCGCCGCCATACTCATCCTTCGACGCAGGCGGCGCTTCCTCGACAACCTCCTCGCCGGGCCCAGCCTGCTTCTGACCCTGACCGGCACCGCCCGGCGCAGGGGCCGGAGAAGCCGCCACCGCCGGCGATGGCTTCGCGGCTGCGGAGGGCGTAAGTAGCCTAGGACGTTTAGCGGAGGCGACTTCGGGCTCGATGCTGGCGCTGCGGCGCGAGGCGATGCTCTGGCTGCGACTTCGGCTTCGGATGCGACTTGGGCTCTTGCCCGCGGCCGCGGCCGCAGCGTCGGGTTTAGCTTCTTCGTTTTCTTCGCCGAAGAGCGAGTCCAGGAGGCGGTAGTTGATCTTCTTACTGAAGCCGCGGTGCTCGAGCATGCGGCGCGTTGCCTCGGCGGGGGTGGACGCGCGCGAGCTCTTGCCGTCGCCGTCCTCGCCGCCGTCGCCCTCTAGGTAGGTGACATCGCCCATGCGGCCCTTGCGGCGTTTGCGGGGTTTGCCCGACCGCGAGGTGGGCTCTGTCAGGGCACGTTTGAGGGCCTTGGCCTGCTGCGTGCGCAGGTAGTCTTTGTTTTCGTGGACCCAGATGCGTTCCTTGATTTCGACCTCAGCGGTGGAGAGGAGGCAATTGCGCACTTCGGAGTCTGATTCGAATTCGGTCGCGTCGATCTCGGCGCTGTCTGATACGGGTTTCCTTGGTTCTTCGGCGGCGGGCTTTGCGGCGCTCTCGACCACGGCGGAGTCTTTTTCTAGTAGCGCGGTCATTTCGTCCTCGAGCGCATCCTCGGATGCAACCTGGTCGGCGGTTGGAGGGGGTAGCGGCTTGTTCTTGGAGCCTTTTGGCCGGCCGGCTTTCGGTTTTGGTTTTTCTCCTCCGGCCTCCGAGGCGATGTCGTTCATGGCGGCCGTGACTGATGCCTGGCGCTCGGTTTCCGTCTTGGACAATGCCGGGTCGATTGGGAGATCGGGAACAGCGAAGCCATCGGCGTCAACTCGCCGTTGCTGGGAGGGCGGCGGAGTTTGCTCTGTGGTGCTTACTTCCGATACGTCGTCTTCGATCTCAGCCGCTGTCTCTGGGGCTCGTTTTGATTTGACCGAGCCTGGTTTCCTTCCTTCTCGTGCCTTGGTGAACGCCGGCGGATCATGTGAGTTTTCCAAGTGCACTGAACGGAATTGGTCGACGGTAAGCTCTCCACTTTCTGTCGAGCTGAACTCGTTCAGGCGCTGGTTTATTGTGATTTCAGTGACCTTCACCACGTAGACGACTTCGCGGACTGTCCGGCGGAAGTTGTTCATCCGGGCTGCAAGAATCAGAGCCGCACCGCAGACACCAGCAGGACGGCGCCCGGTAGTCATCCAGTCTCGATTCATTCGTTGCACGATGCGCACCGCGTCGCTGGCAACCTGCATTGTCAAAGTCCCAAACTCAAGTTGCTTGGAAAATCGATAGATTAAGCTCTCGGGGTCGATAGGGTTCATCAGAAACACGTTCCCACCTAGGCGCAACTCCTCGAGTAATGCCTTGTAGGTCCGACCCAGCTTAAAGACGTTGATCTGGCCAAGTTAGAAACAATTCGCCAAAAATACAAGGAATTACATACCATTAATACATCGGCAAAATCAATAAGCATGACCGTATTCCCGTCCTGTCGCCGACAAGCCACGTAGAGAGACACGGCGGCCACGGTCTTGACTCGACGCCCCTGAATGAAGTTTAAGCCAACGGCGAGCTTAAAGACCTGGCCGGCAGCTTTTGTCGCGCTTTCTGGGATGATCAGGGCGCGTGAGAGTTGGTGGATGTATCGATTGCCTGGCTCAGTTAGCAAGCACACAGCCGAAGTAAGCTAACGGAGCACATACCATTCTGTTCGGTGAGTTCCCTGCTTTCCATGCCGCCGCCCCGCTGAAAACCCGGGCCAAAGTTGCGGACATGGGACTGATCTTCGCCGACAAAGGTCCCTTGGACGACAGCCGCACCGGAGGCCGACTCGCCGAAGGTGACCTCGGAAACAATATTTGCTTCGCTGATGACGGTACCACAGCCCGCGCACACCTTCTGTCCATCATCCTCGACGACCTGAGGTGCCGGGCAGCCGGGGTTAGGGCAAGTGGGCGGCTTGGGATGGGTAGTGGGTTTTGGAGGCTGCGGGGGGACCAGTGGCTGGGGACGCTTGATAGGAGTCGAGCCGGGCGGCTTCAGACTGGCCAGGCGTCCCACTGCAGGAGCCCTAGGGCCGGCACCGCGAATTGGCGGGCGCATGCCGGGTCTAGAGGCCGACATGACGGGAGTGTGGCATACAGGGTCGGCGATGACTCAAAGGTTGAAGCCGGAGATCGCACAGCGACTAGCCAGGAGATCCACAGTCAACTACAGGGTATGAATAGAGACAAGAACCAGAAGAATAGAGATAATGAGAGAGGATATCAAAGGATATCAACGAGACACGATGGAAGAAGCGAGACCGGATGGAGAAGAGTGATAGAGGGTAGTGGCGGGGAGTCATCGGAAAAATTTTTGGCGCAGCAGCCCGGCTGGCCTAGCGGGCTGTCACGTGGGGCATTCGGTTGTCTGTTCGAGTCCGCCCGTATACTATTATTTATTATTTTTCTGGCTAAATATCTGGATTCGTGTCCACTATTCTGCGATATATATTTATTGGCCAAATCTATTGCGACTGGTGGGCAGCTATACCCAGTCCAGCATCCTCTTGACCCCTGTGTTGCTCGCCAAGCCCCGTTGCCACTGCGGCTTTTGTGCGTCTGGCAGTCATCCATCGCGCACAAAAGACGCTCTTCGCTGGCAGTCGACATCGTTCTCTGAGATTTGTCATGGCCGAATATAAAAATCTGGTCCCGGCATGATCTACGCCGTTGTTTGACTTGTCAAACCTTCATAGTTCACGCTGCGAGCTGATCTGGCGATATGGCGCCCTTCACCCCATTGTCCCGCATGCCGGCACCGCAGTCTCCAGAACCAGCGTCTCTCAAGAGCATCTTCTTGGTCAGCAATGTCCACTGCGCCTCCTGCGTCGCTATGTCGAAGAGGTCCTCTCCGAGATCTCCGCTGTCAGCGACATAGACGTCTCAATATTTACGCACGAGGTTCGCGTACATCACAGCCCGGCTACGGACGCTCCAGAACTGGCCACAAGACTGATCCAGGCCGCTTTCGAGGTCCACCATGTTACCACGTTTGACTCTAGAGGGGCCATCTTATCCGAACTTGATACAACATCATGGCTTTCCCGCAACTCGAAGTTCTTCCCCGGTCCCAGGAGCTCATCATGTTCTGCGCCGTCTTCCGAGAACAAACTGCATATCGCCAACTGCGACGCCTGCAGGAAGGAGGAGTATCACAGGGATTCGCACCCGTCGGATGTGAACGAAAAAGATCCTACCCGTGTTGCATTCGACGGCGTCACCCGGCGTTCCACTCGGGAGTCTGATACCGAGAGTCTTGTGGAACACGTTCCTTCGATAAAAGAACACAAACCTCCGGGAGCACCTCCGTCGACCGAGGAATTCAATGCCCTCATAAGCATCGGCGGAATGAGCTGTTCGTCATGCGTCAATGCCATAACCGCCGAAGTCCAAGGGCTCGAATATGTCAAAGAGGTCAATGTCAACCTTCTTACGAACAGTGCCAAACTGGTGTATACGGGCCCGCGATCGAATATCGAGAAGATCATCGAATGCATCGAAGACATCGGCTTTGAAGCGTCCCTCGACCAGGCCAACGACAACGCCCCAGCCAGCCGAGCACCCGAGGGTTATGTTGCCGAACTTGCGATTGGCGGCATGACCTGCGGTTCCTGTGTAGGAACCGTGACAAGCGCGCTTGAACAGCTGCCCTTTGTGACAGAGGCTTCCGTGAATCTCATGTCCAGTAGCGCGAGAGTTGAATACAAAGCGCAGGATAACATCGGCGCTATTATTGAGAAGGTCGAGGACCTGGGTTACGATGCTTCACTCAGCAGCGTTCAGCCGCTGGCCGCAAGCGACGACGGCACCAGCACGACAAGAACTCTGTTGATTCGTGTGGACGGCATGTTCTGTCATCACTGCCCTGAAAAGGTTGTCAACTCTTTGAAAGAATTCCCGGACGTTGAAATCGAAGAAGTACCCACCGTCAAGAATCCCATCCTCAAGGTTACCTATAATCCGAGGCCTTCTCTCACGATTCGAAGCATCCTCGCTGCCCTCGACGCGGCACATGATTCTTTCACAGCCGGCATTTACCATCCACCGACTATCGAAGATCGCTCCCGCGCAATACAGCAACATGAAAGACGCCGCTTGCTGTCGCGTCTGATCTTTGTCTTCATTGTGACAATCCCGACATTTTTAATCGGCATTGTGTTCATGAGTCTCGTCTCGTCCGATAATCCGACTCGGATATTCTTGGACCGTCCAGTATGGGCTGGCAGTGCCTCCCGTGCGGAGTGGGCGCTGTTCATTATGACAACGCCGGTCATGGTTTACGGCACTGACGTGTTTCATGTGCGCGCCCTGAAGGAAATTTATACCCTCTGGCGTCCTGGGAGTCGTGTCCCCATCCTGCGTCGACTCTACCGTTTCGGCAGTATGAATCTTTTGATCTCGGCTGGAACGACGGTGGCCTACTTTTCATCGTTGGCTGTTCTTATACTCGATGCTGCTGTGGGAGCACCGTCCGGCTCTCATAGTTCGACGCACTTTGACTCGGTTACATTCCTGACACTCTTCATTCTCGCGGGCCGATTTCTGGAAGCCTACAGCAAAGCCAAAACGGGCGACGCAGTCAGTTCACTCGGGAAACTAAGGCCTTCGGAAGCATTGCTCGTGGACGAGCCATCATCCGGTGACCAAAACACCTGCGGCGAGGCGAACGGTGTCCGCCGGGTCAATGTTGATCTTCTCGAAATCGGTGACGCCGTCAGCATTCCTCATGGCGCCTCGCCTCCCGCAGATGGAATGATCACAGCGGGTGGTTCGTACCAGTTCGATGAGAGCTCGTTGACGGGAGAGTCCAAACCCGTCAAGAAATCAACTGGGGACCCAGTTTACACTGGATCGGTTAACGTTGGCCAGCCGGTACAGATCAAACTCTCAGAACTTGGAGGCTCGTCGATGCTGGATCGAATAATCACCGTGGTTCGCGAGGGCCAGAGCAAGCGGGCGCCCATGGAACGAATTGCCGACGTGCTAACTTCACATTTTGTGCCCGCCATTACGCTTATAGCGATATCTACCTTTGTGATTTGGCTGGCTCTTGGACTCTCTGGGGCACTCCCTGCAGACTACCTTGATGTCGAACGCGGTGGGTGGACCTTTTGGGCGCTGCAATTTGCAATTGCAGTGTTCGTTGTGGCGTGCCCCTGTGGACTGGCGCTTGCGGCGCCCACGGCACTGTTCGTTGGCGGAGGACTCGCCGCAAGGAATGGTATCCTGGTCAAAGGCGGCGGTGAGGCGTTCCAGGAAGCAAGTCGTCTGAATGCCATTGTCTTCGACAAAACCGGAACTCTTACAGAGGGCGGTAGTCTGAAGGTGTCTGATCATGAGATCCTGTCAAAGGACTCCGAGCTGCACCAGGTGGCCTGGGCCGTTGCCCGGAAGCTGGAGGAGAGCAGCAATCACCCAATGGCCCGAGCCATAACGGAGTTCTGCAATAAGGAATCGGCCTCTGTATTATCATCCGATATCCATGAGATCCCAGGCCACGGCATGAAAGGCACCTTCTCTCTGTCAACAGGGACATCCGAGTCCGAAAAGCACACTGTCCAGTACGAAGCGGCCATCGGGAACGAGCGCCTCCTCCACCAGGTCATCACTCCAGACGCAGACACATACTATCTATCGACGCTGCTCTCGAAATACCAATCAACCGGCAAATCCACCGCCATCCTCTCCCTCCGCAAAGCAGACCCGAAATCTCCCAACGAACCCTTCTCCCCGGCAATGGTCTTCGCAACATCGGACCTAATCCGCCCAGAAGCCGCGCAGGTGGTCTCCAAGCTCCGCAGCCGAAACGTCGACGTCTTCATGTGCACCGGCGACAACACAACCACCGCGCACGCCGTCGCCGACATGCTGGGCATCCCGCGGCTCAACGTGCTCGCCAATGTGATGCCAGCCGAGAAAGCCACCTTCGTGCAACAAGTCCAGAACCCGACGGAACCGACCAAAGCAAATGCCCACGCGCGCCGGATCGTCGCCTTCGTCGGCGACGGCGTCAACGACTCGCCGGCGCTGGCCGCAGCCGACGTCAGCATAGCGATGGCGTCTGGGTCCGACGTGGCGATTAACTCTGCGAGCTTTGTCCTCCTGAACTCAGAGCTCCGCACGATCCTGCACCTGGTCGTGCTCAGCCGGCGCGTGTTCAACCGCGTGCGAATGAACTTTGGCTGGGCCGTCGTGTACAATCTCACTCTTGTCCCGATCGCCGCGGGCGTGCTGTACCCGATTGTCAATGGGCACAAGAAGGAGGTTGTTAACGGGGAGACTGTCGTGGTTGATACACATTGGCGGCTGAGTCCTGTGTGGGCGGCGCTGGCTATGGCGCTGAGCAGTATTTCGGTTGTTTTGAGTAGTTTGGCGCTGGGGGTTGAGGAGAGGGTTATTAGGAGGGTTTTTAGGAAGGAGTAGGGCGAACGACTGCATAATATGGGCATGTATTGACGAGTTTCGTTTATAATAATTAACGATATTCAAACAGAGCTGACCGAATAGCTGAGGTATGATGACTACAGATCAACCTCCGCCCAAACCTCCGCTATCTTCTTACTCAACCCCTTCGCAACCTTCTTCCTCCCAACCAGCGTCTTCATCTGCTCAGACACCATACTCTCCCTCTCACTCGGACCCAGCGCCTCAAGCGCCTCAACCAGTGCCCGCGGCGTCTGCCATCGCCGCTGGATCTCGAGCGCCTTGTCACCCGTGACGCCGCGCGTGCACATGAGCATCTTCAGAAACACGTCGCGGAGGGTCAGCACGTCAGACTTGGAGGTGATGGCCGAGAAGGTCGGGAACGTGACGCCGTATGTGACGGAGGGGTTCTGGGCTCGGAGGCTGTCGAGGATGGAGAGGTATGTCTGGGTGGAGGAGATCTGGCGGCTGGGGAGGAGGGCGAGAGGGGTGTTGGATGGTTGAGCCGGCGCAGACGAAGATATACTATCAGGACATTCATACATCTTCCGCAGGAGCGAGGTCATCCGAGCCAAATACCGGATCGAGTCATCCAGATTGCGGGTTTTCTTGACAAAGTATCCATTGACCACCTGCGTGTTGGCGATGGCGGAGGCGACCATCTCCTGGTATTTCGGGGCCGACGCGCTGCTCGAGTCGTAGGTGACGTTGAACTCCTCGATGAGGTAGATGACGTTCTTGACGCCGGAGCGACGGAGGCGGAATTTCTGCTCGTGGAACCGCCCGTCTCTGATCGAGCCGACTAGGTCGTCGAGCCGTTTGCGCTCCACGATCCAGTCCAGCATGACCTCGTCGCCGCCTTCTTCGCCGTGGCGCGACAGGAAGCCCGGGTCTTTGAACTTAGCCACCCACATCGCGTCGCCGAGTTCCAGGGCGCGCACCTCGGGCTCGACGCCTTTCTTGATTAGTTCGTTGGCGATGTAGTCTCGGTCTTTCGAGGTGCGGACTTCGCGCGTGTCCAGGACCAGCTGGACCGTGAAGCTGTCGGGTGGGAGGTTTATGGGAGTGACTGTTCCGTTGTCTGGGGGTGCATTTCCATTGCTATGGCAGTTTTGGGTAGCCGTAGGCTCGGGTGATTCTTCCGGCAAAATCTCTGGGACGATGATATTTGACCTGGCTTGGTGGATGGTCGACTGGCCTGCACTGTCACCAATTGGAGTGATTCTCTGAGAGCCTTCTCTCTGCTCGGTCGCAGTAGCCTTTGCGCATTAGATTTATCGGCTTCGACACTGAGAACACATACCGACTGAGCCCCAAATGATAGCGCATTCTGATTCGCCCCAGGGAGGGTTTTCTGAATCCGTTTGGCGACCTCCCAGCCCTCCTCGGTGAGAGCGTATCTCCTCAGCGGCCGCCCATGTTCATACACGAGGTCCTTCTGAGCCAGCGTCTTCATCGAGTTCCAAGCCGTATAGAACTTGGTCGGATCAGGCGGTGCCGTGAAAGAGCTATCGCAATACGGCTGCGCCTCTTCGATCAGCTGCGCCTTCGTCATACCCTGAGACGCACTCTCGTCTAGCTTAGCCAGACCCAGGAGTAACGCATAAGGCCCAGATCGTAGAGCCGGCACATACGGCTTTGCTTTTCGCGGCTTCTTCGCGGGCTGGGCACCCGGCGAACCGTCACCGGACGGCCGTTTATTCGCTGCTTTCTTAGATCAACCAGCCCGAAGCCTGGCGAGGGCAAAGAAGCCTACCAACCTTTCTGAGGATGCTCCGGCATCGGCAGGCCATTTTCCTCGCAGTGGGCTTTTAGCTTGTCTGTTAAGCGATCGCATAGTTTGGGGCCGAGTCCGTTGAGCTGCTGGGCCTGTGACGGGTGCTGGAAGGCCAGCGGACAAGCCTTCATCGACTCGTAGGCTTTTTTATACCTGGGAGCTGTTAGAGGCCTTCAACAGTAATAACCCAGGCGGCACGGACACGGTCACCCCCTTGCTATTTCGCTCTCGGGCTTGGTCCAGCCATTCATTGATCCATTCTAGCAACTGGGGGTTTGCGCAGGGTTCGGTCATGTCTCATAGAAACTGCATCCAACGCGCTTGGAGAGCCACCGAGCGAGAGTTGAATCAGTGCAGGCTGACGGATTTCCGGTTCGGGAAGGGACGGGGTGTGGCTTATGCTGATTCTACTGCGCCGCATGTGGCTTACAGTGGATGACTAAGTTCATCGCTTCATCCAATCAAAATTAAGGATCGGTGTAGATAGTGGCGAGGCAGCTTTCCGAACAGGTGAAAGAATAACAAAAGATGATTGGTTACAACCAATCGAAGATTCTTGATATCGGCGCAATTCTGCACTGTAATCTGTAAGATGCAAAAGTCGCCGAATACCGAGGTCTCGGGGCGAGTTGTGCCGTACCGGAACAGTCAATAAAATGAAGACAACTAGGTTAAGTGGAAACGCTTTCTAAACCTACTTTACTGGAGCAACTACTCGATCTAGGCGTCTCCGTGCCACAGAAATATCGGGAAGCCGCTTTAGAACTCCGAACGGCGGTTCTAGGGCAGTTCGAGAACGACTAAGCAACAACCCGCTCCACTATAGCACTCTTTTTGCTGATCTCTAATGAAGAATCCACACCTTCAGCTAGAAACTCGACGTGGCGCTGAGAAATCGGAAGAGTGACGCAGACGGCCTGGAGGGTTTAAAAGCAGGCACGACGCTTGGTTAACCAGCGTCTTTCAGAGAATATCGACCTTTCGCTTTTTCGCTTTGATATACGACCCAAGCATTCAGCCCAACATGAGCGTCACATTCGAAGTCTTCCGCGGGTCTCACGATAGAAACATTGTTGTGGATAAGACAACCCGCACCCTGCAGCACAACGAGGTCTACATCGAGACCACCCACTCCGGTCTCTGCGGCACCGACGAGCATTTCCTGAAATCTGGGCAAGTTCTCGGCCACGAAGGCGTGGGCGTGATCCGACAAATCGGCCGCGACGTGACCAACGTGAAAGTCGGGGACCGCGTTGGATTTGGATACACTCGTTACGTTTGCGGCAACTGCGAGAAATGCTTGTCTGGATGGGACCAGTACTGCGAGAACAAGAAGGAGTATGGAACCCATGACCATGACCTGGGATCCTTCAGCGAGGGCGTCGTCTGGGATGCGGGCTGCGTCGTCCCGATTCCGGATGGGTATGATTCCGCGGACGCTGCGCCGCTGATGTGCGCGGGAGGAACGGTCTGGACTGTGCTGTCGGAGTATGGCGTCCGGCCCACGGACCGCGTTGGCGTGATGGGAATTGGGGGTCTGGGGCACCTGGCTATCAAGCTGGCGTCGGCCATGGGATGTCATGTGGTTGTTTTCTCCAGCTCCGAGGCCAAGCGCGAGGAGGCCTTCCACTTCGGGGCCTCTGAATATCACGTCTTCAAGGCGGGTCAAGAATTGGCCGACTGCAAGCCGGTCAACCATCTTCTGCTCTGCGGTAGTGCCAACGTGGACTACACATCGTATGTCACCTCCTCCCGCTTGAATATTAGACCTAGGCTGGGTTTGCTGACATGCGATTTCAGCCTGATCCCTCTGATGGATGTGCATGGATCAATCTATCCGCTGACAGTTGATTTCGCGCTCTCGCCAATTCCCCTGCTGTTCATGAACGCCAAGGGTGTGCGTGTTCAAGGATCCCTGGTGGCGTCCCGAAGGAGTCTTCGCTCCTTGATGCAGTTCGCAGCCAGGAAGGGTATTGCTCCAACCAAGATGACGTTTCCCTTGACCAAAGGGGGTGTTGAGGAAGCGATGCAGACTCTTCGTGATGGAAAGATGCGGTACAGGGGTGTCTTGGTGCGCTAGACGGCTATCATGTATTTACTGGAGTTAGACACTGTCAGCATATAATGGGGATATATTCGCTTAGCCACTGTCCGGGCGTCGATAATACCAGGGAACCAAATGAGAGGATCGAACCTGTATTGCGCTTTCAATGACTGGTGCACTTCCGTGTTTTCGCTATTCTATTGGTCACTCCACGATTGTTGCTCCATTTCCAGTTTGTAATCTTTGACAGCCTCCTCAAACGACGAATCGCGCTTGAAGCCCAAAGAAATCGCCTGTGCATTGTCGAAGCAAGTCGGCCAGGATTTCAAGATGGCGATGAGCGCAGGATCTTCTCGCTCTTTCAAAAACCCCAGCTTGTCCTTTCCTCCCACTCTCTCCAGGGCATCCATCATCTCCTGAATCGAGACGCTTATACCCGGGACATTGATCTGCCGGATATGTGGTGGGACAGCAGCGGCCGGCAACGAGAGGGTGCGAATGAGGTTGTGGACAAGAGTCTTTGGTGAGCAGAGCCATGACTTGAATGAGCGGTCTTCGATCGGAATAATGCACTCTTTCCCGTCCAGCGGCTCGCGGATCATGCCGGAGAGAAACGACGACGCCGCGGCCGTTGGACGGCCGGGTCTGACGGAGATCGTGGGGAAACGAAGGACATAGCCATTGATGAATCCGCGCCTTGTGTATTCATTGATCAGGGTCTCGCAGACGATCTTCTCCGCGCCGTACGACGACTGCGGGGTGGGCGTGACGCTGTCGTTGACCACCTCGGGCAGCGGCTGTCCGTAGACGGCCTGGCTGGACGAGTAGACCAGCCTGACTCCGGGACAGGTCCGGCGAAGGGATTCCAGCAGGACCCGGGTCGCGTCAACGTTGACGCTCATTCCAAGGTCGAAATCAGCCTCCGAGCCGGAGGACATGATTCCGTGGAACGCGTAGACGGCATCCAGGGATTTGTGCACCACCGTGTCCGCGCCGTTCAAGAGATCTATCTTAACGGTCTTTGCATTCTGGGGGTGTTTGACGCCGTTTGGGATCGGGGGTTCGTTGATATCGGTCAGCGTGACGGAGTGGGAGGGGTCGTTGAGGAGGTCTTTGGCGAGCAATTGGCCGATGAAGCCCGCCGCGCCGGTGATGAGGATCTGCATGAGAGAGGATGTGTTTCTGGTGTACTCAACCAGTTGTCAAAGAGTGCTAGTAGTGCTGTAGTTGTAGTTGTAGTAGTCACCGTACTAAAGGCGGAGATCCCCGCATCGCAGCAAATCCGAGGCGGTCAGTCGCTCATCTCCCCGCAACGGACTTGGGCCGTATACCTGTATACAACTACAACTACAACTGCAGCGTCATGGACAGCGAGGCTCACACTGACTGACAGAAGGCTTTCATGAATACAAACTATGTGCACACTCCAGAGTCAGCCGTGGGATGGCCACAGACTGGAAGGATCGACCATGCTAAGCGGGGCATCTCGTCGCCCCCACGGAGTCGCCTCCACTCATCCTCTCCTCCCACGGCCTCCCACGGCCAGCTCCGTTCGTGCTCCAGTAGCTGTCCATGTCGTCCTGTATGCCACCGGAGTGCTCCCGATAGCGATCAATCATGGACACCTCGACTAGTACTCCCTTGAAGCGCTCCGATGACGACCTGGTCTCCCCGCGGAAACGCTCATCCACCGTGTCTGATCGCCCTCAACCCCCGAAGATCTCAAAAGCCCGAGCCTGTGAGTCAGTGCGGTCAATGTATTCAATGGTCTCGACTGACTAGGATCATAGGCGCGGAATGCAAGCGCCATAAAATCCGCTGCGAATTCAAACCCGGCGACGCAAGCTGCACCAAATGCCTCCGGAGCGGCATCAAGTGTGTCGTGAACGATTTCTCTCAGAAATTTGTCGATGACGATGGAATGTGAGTGCACTCTTCCGGTCATAAAGCTTGCGGAAAGAGGCTGATTGGTCCTGCGATTCCAGATGGAAATCCGAAGCTTCTGCAACAATTCAACAGCTCCAGGCCGCCGTCTCGCACCTTCTCCGTCAAAGTGGATTATCTGAACTCTCTGCATTTGCGGCCGCCGACACTCGGAATGGCCCGAGTCCCGCCCCTTCCTATCATGCGTACCGTCCCTCGTTCGACGAATCGCAGTCAACTACGAGCCCCAACGGCCCAGGCGTGCCGTTAGATATAACCAGAGAGCAGTCCCAGGAGCCAGACCTACAGGATCCGGAGCTAGTCCCTGCGCCGATGGGCAGTCTATACGAAGTCACCAGGCTACGCAACCTGCGGAATAACCCCGTGGAGAAGCCAAAACAAACGTTGCTGGAGGAGGACTTCATCTCCCGAGGCTTGATTTCCCTCCACGAAGCGGAAGAGCTCTTTGCCTATTTCAGTCGCACAATGAACCAACTTCTGTGGGGAGGGATTATCCTCGTGCACCGTGATCTCACCTCAGTCCGCCGAGCTTCGACATTGCTCTCCGTGGCCGTCCTCACCGTTGCCGCCCTCCATATCCCAAACCGCACCGCGACTCTGAACATTTGCTACAATGAATACGTGGCGCTTGTGTCCAGCATGTCCCTTACCCGGGCCCACACTCTAGATGACATCCGCGGCCTCTGCGTCGGGGCATTCTGGCTGTCTGAGCTGAGTTGGAAGCTGTCGGGCCATGCTGTGCGGATCGCAACGGAGCTGGGTCTCCATCAGAGTTATCAGAAGTTGACCCGCGGGCATAGCGATCAGTACGAGCGTGCTCAGCTTTGGTATCTGCTCTATGTGTGCGACCACCATTTCAGTATCGCCTATGGCCGCCCGCCGGTCATCCATGAGGATGCGGCGATTAAAAACCATGAGATCTTCCTCCAATCGCCTATGGTTGTCCCTGGTGATATCCGGCTCGTGGCGCAAGTGGCCCTATTCATGATCTTGACCGAAGCATACCGCACGTTTGGATCGGATACGGAGCAGGCCCTGACGGAAGAAGACTTTGGGCAGTTGCGAATATACAATGTGGCCGTTGACCAATGGCGTCTTTTATGGCAACCTCGATCTGGTAAGTAGTGAGTACACTGTTTAGCACGGCGAGGATGGTTTCCTAATTTTCATTTGCCCACGGCAGCCGATAGTCCGTATGTACGGACGTATCCTTCGAAAGGAGTGGTTCTGCACTATCACTTTGCTAAATTCCAGCTGAATTCTCTTGCCCTTCGAGCTCTCTCGCCGTCTAATACGCCCGTGTTCTCAATGGACCGCAAGGAGTGTGCCAACATCGCTATCTCGTCGGCCATGGCGTGTCTCAACATGGTACTTGAGGAGCAGGATATCCGGGATGCCATCGTCGGGGTACCGATTTTCACGCACACGATGGTGACTTTTTCGGCCGTGTTCTTGCTCAAAGTGGCCGTGAACTGGAATTCGGCCTATCTGGGCATCGACGGGCGGCAGGTGCGGCGACTGGTCGAGCGGGTCATTGACCTGATGAACTGCGTATCAGCTGGCGAGCGACACCTGACGCGACACATCGCGCGGGGACTTGGCAAGATGCTCGACCGGTTCGATTCGTGGGAGACGGCGTGGCAGGCCGGGCGACAAGCTGGGGGGAGCACACCGGTGGGAGAGATAGGCGCGACGGAGCGTCAACGGGGCGACGTGCCTGGCGGAGCAAATGCGATGGCGCAGGGGTTTCCGCCGCCGGATCTGATCTACGACATGGTTGGGACGTATGGGTTCGGGCTGGACGAGAACTTGCTGGATCCCAGCATGGCCAATTTTGAGTTTCTGGCGCAGTGATGTTAGACGCGATGATACGATACCCTATGGGAATGAGTATTCCCTGCATACGAGATGCATCCATGACTACAGTACAGGTTAGACCTAGTAAACGAGGGAAGACGATTAATTACCTCTGTTGATGTCATGCGATTACGAAGCCCTACAGAAATACAGACGGTAAGTGACGGTAACTTACCGTTCTGTCCGTACACAATGCGGCTGATTCTGCATCGTGCAACCTGCGACTCTTTCTTTCTTTCTTTCTCTCTTTGCCTTCCTCTCTCTGCTCTCCTGCCGCCACCATGTCTCATTCTATGTGGCTTTGCCCGAGAGCGGCGCGGATATTCGCTGCATGCGATGCCTGTCACAGTGTAACGACCCAATCCGTGTTTTGGACGGGCGTCCTGGAGCCAAACCAAGACAGAGAAAGCTACAGCTACGGCCAACGCACACAGGGCACACGCACTCCAGCGCGGCTTCTGGGTCCAGCATCGACGCGGGCGGAGCTGGCTGTAGCTTTATCGGCACACCCGGCCAGAGCTTAAGCCGACGCCATGTTCGCATCCCCCGGATTGACAGAGGGAAAGGCCCCTCGCGCTGAAGTAATGGGTGGTCGTCCATTCCTTCCTTCCCTTCCCTTCCCCTTCCCTCGTTCGGCTGGGTCAGCAGCGTAGCTTCTTTTCCTTTCTCCTCTCCTCTTTTCCCTCTCTCTCCTTTTATTCTCCCCCCATCCGTTCTTTCCTCTCTCTCCTCTCCCATTCCTACTTCTCCCTCCTACTTTCTCCTCTACACAGTCCTGCGCTTGCCATTGGCCTCGCCTGTTTCCCAGACACTCCTATTTTATTCTCGCAAGCCTCTCCGCGCATTAAACAACACCCCCCCTCAACCATGACGACTCGCAAGAGAAAGCAGGAGGCCGAGGAAGAGCTGCAGGCGCTTCCTAGCGACGAGAGCGAAGAGGAAGAAGAGTGAGGGCTCCCAATTCCCGCGTTCCTATTCGCTGTCGAGTAAATGCCCAGAGAGGAACCGCCCAGCTAACCAGCTCCAAAAATAGATACGAAGACTCCGAAGGCGGAGAAAGCGGAGGAGGAGGTGGTGGTGGAGGTGGTGGTGAAGAAAGCGAGGGCAGCGAAGAAGAGGCCGGATCCGAGGAGGAAGGATCCTCTGGCGAAGAAGAGGAGAAATCTAAAGACAAAGGTACGTATACATTATGCATTGTTCCATCCCCGTCTCCATACCCATCCCATCCCCATCCGGACGTGGAACTAATGCCCACTCCCAGGCCCTCCCGCCACCAAGAAACGAAAGACCGCCGCTCCCGCCGAGGGCGACCAGGAAGCCGAGAAGGAGAACGGCGCTGGAGAAGAAAACGGCGCGTCTGCGTCTGGTTCTGGTGAAGAGGAAGACGGCGAAGGTGAGGAGGAGGAAGAGGCGGAAGCGCCTGAGGATACGGCTAAGAGTAGTGCTCCGGCCGATGCGGCGGCAAAGGCCAAGGGCGAGTCTGTTCCGAAGGAAAGTGGTGCTACTGTAGAGGCCGCGGAGTGATGTGATCGACTCTGGGTTCCTGGTTATGCTTGTTCTGTCTTTTTTTTTGGTGGCTGACTGGTTGGCTCAAGCTCAAGATGGATATATAGATATTTCTATCTTTACTGGAGGTTTGTTGAATGGAATGATTGGCCTGCCCTTGCACTCCTGTAGGCTATCTGAATGCTGTCTGCACGTGGCTCTAAACGATACTCAAATTGGTATAATGAGAGAGAGCCCTGACTAGGGCAAGGCAAGCATGGATATAGGAAATAATAATACAAAACTAATAACTTGCGCCTGGCATTGCATATCCCCATTGACTGGACTGGATCATGTCTGGCAGTGGCATATACCGTGCTCCTCTACAGCCTGTCCAACAGCACTTACCCATCGCTGCCACTGCTCCGGAACGTTGCACACAGCTGGCAGTACTGGTGCGTGAGATCCAGGACCGGCTGGGGCAGGTTGGTGGCCTGGACGATACTGCGGACCTTGACGGCGCCTTCTTCCTCGATGAGTTTGCGGACCATGTGCAGGAGTTCGGGGGAGAACTGCATTAAATGCATCGATTAGCTTCTCGTAGAAGACACGAAATAGACAGGGGTCATACCTCTGAATACCACCGATACTGAAAAGCAATAAGCCGGATCAACGCGGCCAGCATCCCCCGAGTGTCCTTTCGTTGGTCGTACAGTTTGAGGATCCCGCGCATCGCCTTGGGCGAGAACCGGATCGACAGACAGTTCTGGTACGCCTCGATGCCCTCGTCGAAGTGGTGTAGGCGTTCTGCGAGCTCGCCCAGGATCTCCCACTCCGACGCCGATTTCTTGTATTCTATCGACTGCTGCCGGAACTGGGCCATTTCCGTCCGCCAGATGGTGTATATCCGGAGGTCTTCGTAGAGGACCATGAAGAGGTTGTCGAGCCATCTCTCGCAGAGCCGTTTGTTCTTGAAATGCGTGTACGAGGCGTGTGACGAGTCCTGCTGATATTGGATTAGACCATCCCGACCCAGGTGTAATTCGGCGGGATGCTTACATCGTCGCTTCCCGACTTGACGACTTCCGACGCCACTGAGAGCTCCGGTCGTTCAATCGACTCCTTCGCTTGGTTGTTGTCTCCGTTCACTTTGGGCGCGCTGTCTGCATTAGCATCGCTCCTGTCAGAGCCAGGGCTGCTGCCTGATCCCGTCCCCGCTCCGTTTGTCCCCGCCGTTGAACTGTCTTGGTTCGCACCCACTGGGCTCGCGTCCGCGCTGGGTTGTTCGGGTTTCGGATTCACCTGATGACGCTCAACCCGATACTCCTCTTCCATGACGAAAACTTCACTGCGGATCTTGAGGAGCTGGTCCCAGCCAATCGAGGCTGCAATTTTGGTCAAAAGGTTGTAAGCCTTCAGGAACGTGCCTTGGTAGGCTGACGCGTTGAGCTTTTGGAGCGTCGGGTGGACGAAATCCTGCGGATCCCCCTGCCTCGGTTGGCCTTCATCAATCTCGTCCAGCATGGTCTCCCCGAGGATAGGGAGCATGATGCGGGAGGGCTGCGGCATCCGAGGGGTGTCTTTGTCTTGGTACGTAAACATGGGACACGAATTGAGTGTCAGGAGAGCCATATCCCACTGCTCCATGCCCACGTATACCTCAGCCAATCGGGCCCAGGTGCTGAATTCGCTCGGCGCAGCAGTCACTGCTCGTTTCGCGCACTCCAACGCCAACTCTCCCTCTCCTTTACTTTGACAAAAAGATGCCTGGCAGTCCAGCAAGGCATAGTCCATCGGCACGTCCTGTAAGGCATCAAACATCAACTGCACTGCCTGAACCTCTTCGTCTGCCATTAGGAGCACTCGCGCCAGAAGCGACGAGACCTCCACGTCTCGCGTGCGAAGTTTCTCAAAGAGGTTAACCCCAGAAGTGTAGCGCCCGGTCGTCTCGATATACTTCAAGATTCCCGTTGTAAGGTGATTGCTCACAATATTGGGAACCTGGGTTTCCGGATCGGAGCTAAGCTGCCTCCCTGTAGCAAGATTAGCGCGCGATTGCAATCAGCCAGCAGACCGCATACCCGAGAAGAACAGCTTCTCTGCAGCGTCCAAGAATTTGTGCTCCATTTCCGTATTCGTGACTGGGTTAAAACGTCGGACTGCGAGTATCCTCTTGATGGTATTGCCGTCGCCATTGTCCGCATATGAATAAGCCCGCAACACACCGCAGAGGAATGTCTCAAGCCATAGCGCTTCGGTAGCAACACGCTTGTCGCCACGTTCGTCAATGCAGTAACTCTCCAAACTCCCAGGGATTTTGACTTCGACCCGCATATCGAGATGGGAAAAGGCATTGTAGCAACTGAGTGGACGTTAGCGCAATCGCCATGAACCCCGCCAAACATCAGTCTAACCAATAAATCCCAGAAACCACCTTGTGCGTCTTGTCGAGAGGAGAGTACGTAAGCGTATTGACGTAGGCTGCCAGGCTGGCGGAGGACGAAGCGTCAGTTCCGATGGTATGATGATAAACGCCAATCTATGTTTTCGCACATTGTCAGCTATATGAATGAACTGCAAAAGGTGATACTTCCATCCGAAATATCCACACATACCTGACGATTGGCGTTGGTCTTCGGCTGTTTGACCAGGTATACTAGATCCGGGGGGCCCAATTCCCGTAAGCTCTGTAATGACTCCGTGCGCGCATCGACGGCGGCGTAAACGTCGTCCTCCTCAAAGATCCTAGAAAACACTAGAGGTCAACCGCCTATCCACACGGGCCGGAGAAATTGCATCCAGGTACACGTGGATGAAAGAAGAGGGCTCACTCAGGAACAGCTGGCGCAACCATGGCGCTTACAAAAGCACAGACAGCCGGAAATGCTATTCGGTCAACTTGGGGCTCAGCAACAGCGTAAAGAGGACGGACTGCGCAGGAATGAAGGCAGTAGGCAGCAGGCAGCGAGCTGGGACGGAGGCGTCGTAACAAAAGGGCGATCGTTCATCCGCCTGAGGCATAACACGCTTACGTAAATAATGCCGCTATGCAAACGCGTCACGAGATCTAGAACCGCCGCCGTTTGACTCTCCTTCTTTGATCCCATCTTCGCGCTCGCAGCATGTCCCAGGCCGGCCAACGCGAAGATATTGCTTCTTTTCCCGCCTGTCTCTGATATGCTGGCGTCTGCTTCAGTCCTTTGTCTCGCTCCGTGAATCTCTGGCCGGCAAACCGCCACCATGTCCACCTGGACGGCATTGAACATTGAGCCCGATGAGGCGATTGAAGAGGAGATTGATGATACAAAGGAGGTCCAAATAGAAGAAGCTCTGAAGCTGTATCAGAACGCTTTGAGGCTCCATTCCCAAGGGCCGCAGTTTTACTCCCAGGCTGCAGAGGCATACGATGCCCTCCTCAATTCGGATATCTTCAAATATCCAGAGTCCATCTCCGGCTACAAAAGAAACACCCTACAGGACTTCGACTCTCAACTGGCTGAGCCTGCGGATGATCCAGTAGCAGCGACGGAGACACTGGGAGAGCTCGATGTCAATGACTCTACTTCCAGCACCTTACTGCAGACTATATACTTGTCATATAAGAACCACGGGCAGTACCTTCTGGATTCCCTGCAGGAATTTCTGCAAAGTGGTCCTCAAGCTCCGGACACTGCTCAGGATCCTACGGCGAAGATCAATTCGTGCTCGAGTGCTGCATTATCCTCATTTGCGGAGGCTCTGGAACGCGATGACTCGGACCTAAATCTTTGGAGGAAAAGTTCTAGACTCAGCAGTGCTTTACAAAGTTTTCGACTGTCTCGATTCTGCCTGGAGAGCGTCTTGGCAGATGACGAGAATCGCCTGGAAGTGCGAACAGAGCAACTTGGCTTGGAGGAAACGCTTGCCGAGGAACGCCTTCGGAAAACACTTGGCTCGTTGCATGACAGACTATCGGTTTCACAGGTTCCTCTCAAGAAGCCAAAACAGGCCTTGCTCAAGTTCCTCAAACGGCAAACTGATCCATATCCGTACCTTCCCGTTCTCCCAGCCAATTTGGAAGACAGCGATTTATCCAAGCGCCCATCTACGTTAGCCAGTACTCCCAATGTAATCGCACCTACTGCTGCAACCTGGGAGGCTGTTGGCAAAGCCATTCTCCAGGCCTTCGTTGGCGAGAAAGGGGATGGCATTGAGTTTGGCTCTGGCGCTTCGATCGATATTGTTTTGCCCGCGAAGGGCCCGGAAACGATGCCAACAGAAACCGAAGAACGCCATGTTGATGAAACGCCGGTTGCACTGGATGATGCGCATCAATTTGTCGAGCAAAATGGTTCCAATATGGGGGGAAACAATGACCAAATCGCAACGACTGAGTCCCCTACGACAGTCAAATACCAAGACCCGGATTCGGTTGCACAACCACTGGAGCCGCATTCAAGCATCGATCAGGGGGAAGAAAACCAGTCAGCGAATGGGGTAGAGGAAGAGTCAAAACAACATTCTGAACCAGCCAATCAACAAGAGGCTGAAAATGCTGAAATCCCAGACCCCATCGCCCCAGAGAGTGGTGGCCGCAAGCGATCCTCCGCATCCGCTGCGAATGACGACCATTTTGAGGGAGTAAGAACGAAAAGTAAGAGGATCCGCACCCGGGGATCCAATGCAGATGCTGTATTGCAGTCTGATGAGGTTGCCTTCGACCACACGAGGTACTACGAGAACCGCTTGGAACCATACATTTACTCCGACGAGGTGTTGTTCGAAACGGTGGGCTCTCTATTGTCCAAGATTGGGGTAGAAGATTTGGGGCCAATCGAGGAGCTGAGGCAACAAGTATCCTCCGTGCACAGTGGCAAGGATCCCGACTCCGCCCAAGAGCCCGAAAACGCTGGAGCTATGCTGTCCCGGGACCTTACGAGCATTCTCATGACTTGGAACGAAGGAAAGTCCCAGGAGATGCAGCATGGGGACAATCTTTCAGCACTTTACGACATTCAAAACATGAGCAAAACCGGACTGGCTGCTTTCCTGGAACATTCAAAAAAGCCAACTCGAAAACTAGGTGTGGACAGCACTCTTCCCAGCGACGATGAATTATCCACTTTCTTGGAGGACGTCAATGGCAGATGGATTCACATCCATGAGGTGGCGTTCTGCTGGCTTAGAAGCCTTTTGATGCCGGACTATGGCAAACACTTCTCCCAAGACAGCCAGCCTCAAGATTTCAGTTGGCCTATGATGGAGTCTACCTACACCTCATTCCAGTGGCCAGATGCGTTGAAAGAGACCGTCGCGCAACTCTTGCAGCAGGAAGACGAGTATGTTTACTCGCGAATGTGCGAACAGGTTGGAGACCTGGATCACCAAATCCTCCACGACCCTGATTCCCTGCCCAACTATGATCTGAAGCATTTTTCTGGTTTGGAGATGATCCAGGCTGTTTTCGAGCTTCATCTTGATACATACGCAGCTGTCAGCAACCCCAACAGCGAGGTCGACAATGGCTCAAAACTTGCGCAGCGAGATCGCCTAGCTAGATGGAGTATGCTGGCACGAAGTTCCTTGAGCCATTTTGTCGATTATGGCCCGCGAGAGTGCAGGAATAACATAATGCTGCGTCATCTCTGGGCGTCGGCGTTTGCCATGAATGTGACAGCAGATGTTCAGCGGGAACATATGGTGCTCTGCCTTCGGGATCTGAAGCACGTCCTTCATTCTCTTGGGAATCCGGAAGTCTATCTTCCCAATAACGCTATAATGCCTGAATTATCGACAGGCGCGATTGACCAAGAAATCTCGAAGCTTCAGTCCATGGACTTCTTCATGAAGATATTCAGCCCGGGCTCTAAAGACCCAGTTGATCTCATTGAGTCCATCGAACCGATCCTTGAGCCTTCATCGGTCGAATATCCTGAAAACCTGCAGTGCGAAACACAGGATTTGGCCCCCCCAGCATCACAATTTAACGAGATGGGCTCCTTTCTGGACCGCGGGGATGCGACGCTCCGTCTATTCCTATGGCGACGACTCCTGGACGCATACAAATCCATTGACTATGCTCCCAAGGTTGTTTCTTGCCATCTCCGAAGCATTGAGACAATAGTGAAAGAGCTCCAGAGCGCGTCACATTCTGAAGAACCTGCAGAAAACCGCCAAGTCACTTTTGTGAGGTGGTTGAAGTCGCTTGATGGCATCCTCAATCAAGTGACATCACTTGTTCTGCAGGAATCGCAAAAGACCTATGAGTGTTTTGATATGGCACATTTGAAATCTTCAATGTCTGCAGTCGCCTTTCTATCCAGGGTTCTCCATGCTTCTGCTCTATCTGAAGATTTGGTTCGTGTCGGCCAGCTGCCTGCTTCCGATTTTCGCGGCTCGCTGTCGAAATCGTTTGAAGCCTTCAAAAACAAGTTGCGTGAAATGCAAGTCCGTTGCTGGATTCTGCAGTATACGCTCCTGAAGGAAGCCATTGCGCAAAACAAGGAGCTTTTTGATGTCCCGTCTGAGGACTGCATTAATTACCTACGCGCCGTGCATAATGCTCTCGGTATTCGTTCAATGTGCAAATACTCTCAGAGGCAGTTCCTCAAGCTCATGAAGTCTGAGCTTTTTGCGTCGGATACCTACGACAATCACGAATTCGACATCTGCCAGATTCTTTTCGATCTTCATGGTGTTAAATTGTCGCCCTTCGATGGTGCCGTTGACCATGGCTGTCCCTCAGAAGGCTTGGATCGTCCTACAGCCATTATGATGATCGATTTCGTTTTGAGGCAAGCAAGCAAATTCAGCATCAAGGATCTGTCAAAATCAGAGTTGAAATCGACAATTGAGAGGATGCAGAAGGCAATCGGCCCAACAAGATCGTCGCCCCATTTGTCTTACAACAAGCGCATCGTGACGGCCTTCCTTAAGTCTCCAATAAACCCGACTGACCTTGTTCATGCTTCCCGGGGTATGGGGGATCTTTCTATGATCCCTGTTCCCGCCGAAAATGCTGTGATTGCGCAGAAAGGATGGTACTTCCTCCTTGGCCATGCGGCGTTGACGAAATTCCGCTCTCAGAAGCGCCTCAACCCCGTTCCCACCACCGACCTCGATGATGCGATCATGTACTTCCGGCAGGACCTGGAGCATGGAACCGGAAGGTGGGAATCTTGGTATCGGCTCGCGCAGACTTACGACTCAAAACTGGAGGAAGACATCACCTGGTCCGCAGACAAGATGAATAACAACAAGGCAGACTTGGTTATGTGGCAGCGATTTGGCATCCATTGTTACGCCATGGCTCTCGCAATGGCTATCAGAACGGCGGAACCAACACCAGAAAGCCTCGCTCTTCTTTCCGACCTTTACAGCGATTTTGGGATTCGCATATACGCTTCGTCCCGGGAGCCGCTGTCCATGGGGGCTTTTAGTCTTGCCGATTTCACTCGCCATTTCAATAATGAGGAGAGACAGCAAACGTACCAGGCAAAGCCATTCAGGGAAGCCAGACTGTATTTTGTTTGGAACTTTGCGAGGCATCTCCTTAAAATGGCGACCGTCGATAAGCCAAAGAACTGGATGTAAGTCTTTGATTTCAGCGATCGACCATAAGCTTACAGGTGTTAGGAACCACTATATGCTGGGCAAGTGTTACTGGAAGATGTTCAGCTGCGACGAATCCATAAGGGGAAATTCCAAATGTGTTAGCATTGACGATGTCTTGGATTCCCTCCTTGACGCCATCGAAGCCCTCCCGCAACGCAGGGATACGCGCTCAGATCCTATCTTCGAACCTCACTTCAAGCTTGTGTCTATTGTCCATAAGCTTGTCCGCAGTGGGACATTAGCGGTAACTATTGACCCCGCGTTTATACGGTCCATAAATTTTGCTGACTCTTATTTAGCCTGTCGAGGGAAGCAAGACTCTCCAAGCCACCCCGTGGGCTAGGAAGGTCCAGGCACCAGAAGACGTTACAGGATGGAAGTCGTACATACTCGAAGTTCTGAAGAACTTGAAAAATGCGGACAAGTCAAATTGGCATCATCGAATGGCCGCTCGGACGGCCCATATTGTATACGATGATTCCAAGGATGCCGCAGCTGCAGCGGTGGCCAAGAACGAACTCACACACCAGATATTCACAAAAACCATGACGATCCAGGTCTGGAAGCCTGAATTCGAGCGCCCCGGCAGACACTTCGTTTTTACGACGCGATATGCGTATTTCTTCGTCAGTCTCCTTGATCAGCTTGAGGATCGTGCGAGCCTTGATCAGCTCTTACGGCGAGTGAGAAAGAAGCAGGGCGACTTCATCAATCACACCAAGCTCTGGGAAGATATTTGCGTGGCTTACTCTAAGGTAAGTGTTTTCTACCCTCGCGCCCGATGTGAATGCCGAAAACTAATCGTCGCCAATAGGTAATCCGAAGGGCCGGCACTATCAGGGAGGGGTATGAAGAGGGCGTGTTCAGACCAATTGGGTGGGAAGAGTTCGTCACAAACACAGCACGCCTGGAGAACCTCCCTGAACTAGCACCTCAGAGCGCATTCGTCCTCGAGCTGCTCCGAGACGCCGTCGAGCTCAAGAGACTAAACAACCATCTCATGAAGGTAGCACCCCTCGAAGACCTCGTCGCAGATATTTACTCGCGGTTGTACCAAATGAACCTCCCCCAGCTCGCCGCACAAGTCAACGAGGAAAGCAAGGAAAAGATGAAAGTCGACCATATCCTCATGGGCAGCGACGGCGCGGCCGACACGCCCACGCCGCCGACTTCGGGCCCTACGTCGGAAGCCCCCGCGCCGCGCGGCCGCACCAAAGGCATCGCACGGAGGGATGTCCAGAAACGCGCCGAAACCATTGTCGCCCGCAGAGCAACCGCCCGACCTCCTCCCACGACAACAGCCAAGCCCGCCGCCGAACCCGCCGCTCAATCACCTGTTCCCACCAGCATGCCCGAATCGTCGTCTGTGCGGAATAACCCGCCTGCTGAGACCGAAGCCTCGCGCGATCCGGCCGAAAAGCCGGTCTCTGCTCCGCACAGCGATATTCCCGGTAGTCTACACGAAAGTGGCTATTATGAGAGCGATCTGAGTGAGGTGGAAGACGAGAAGTCAACAAAACACTTTAAGCGGCCCCCGGTGTCTAATTTGGTTGATGGCGGTCCTGGAGAGCCGGGATCTGAAATGTCGGGCCATGTCAGTTTTGATGGGGGAGATGCCGAGGGAGGTGATCGCGAAGTCGAAGGTGACAGGGAAGAAGAAATTGATACCGGCGGCGGCGGCGAAGATGAGACTATGGGAGAAGCAGGTGAAGAAGAAGGCGATGGTGATGTCGAAGGTGAAGTTGAGGCTGAAGGCGAGGGCGAGGGCGATAAGGAAGAAGCAGTTGACGATGCCGGCGCAGACGACGATGAGGCCATGGGAGAAGGAGACGAAGAAGCCGAAGCCGACGAGACCGAGAACCAAGAAGGAGCCGAAGACGCGGACCCAGCACACGAAGGGGATACAGTCCAAGAAGGCGAGGAACCTGAGGGCGAAGCAGTCGCAGAAGGGGTAGACGCCAAAGACACCGAAACGACTGGGGGGGACGTCGAAACCGAGCAACCTGAGCCTCCTGCAAGTACAGATGGAAAGGCGGACGGTGATCCTGGCGAGGAAGAGCCTCATGAGATGGATACCCATACCCATGCTCAGGAGTCGGATGTCTAGCGGGTGGCATTCTTATCTCTCTGTCCTTTCCTTATCCTCTTTTCTGCAACTGTTTTATAACTGTATTATAACCCGGACGTTCCATGGCTGCTTTTATACGGTGACGGCGTTGGGAGCATTCATACAGGATGGCATTTGCTGGCAATCAATCAAGATGAGATCATTTTCGTTCCCGGAATAGCTAGGATCAGCCAAATTCGAAGCATACAAGCAACTCACACAGACACATGAGTGAGAGTGAGTGAGCCCAAAAAAGAAAAAACAAAAAAAAAAGATTCCGGTAGGGGGAATCGAACCCCCGGCTGCCGTGTGAGAGACGGCGATGTTAACCACTACACCATACCGGACGAACCATGGAAAATTGAGAATGCTATGTCTTTTATAAGGTATACCTTATTTGACTTGCTACAGCCATTGCTTCCTCTTAAACATCCTACTTACTTACTTCATAAATATAGCTCAAGTATAACATCAGCATGTCTAGCTGATATTCAAAAATAATTTCAATCATCCACCAAGCCTTTTCTTAAAACGCCTGTGCCCATTACTCCGAACAGCAACATATCATGACATCGTAACTCTCGTCCAATACGATAATCAAATATCCTCCTCTGGGGCCAAATCCCACTTTCTCGTCGTCATCGTCTTCGGTTTCTTCCCGGCGATACCGGACTGCGGCGGGAACATGTTGTCGGTCAGTTTCAATTGATCCATGCGGCTGAGCGCCATCTCGATATCACTTTCGCGGCCGAGGATGTTGGAACTCCGAGAGGGCTCCAGGGCGTTGCGGGACTTGGACTTCTTTGTAGGGGATCGCCCGGTCAGTTCACGCTCCAGGGCTGCGATTTTGCTCCGGAGTTTGTCATTTTCAAGTTCGAGCTGTTCGTTTCTTTCGTCTGGTGAGGGCTCAGGGTCGTTATAGACTAGACCGTGTCAGTTAGGTTATACCTCCAGGTTGAAGGATCAGGCTCACTTTGAAAACCTCGAGAAAGAACCTCAATCTTCTTGTCAAGGTGCTCGTCGTTACGACCATACTGCATTTATCAGTATTGATCCAACGAAGCTATTAGAGTTGCTTACCTGCTCATCCCATGCACTCTGCCACCTTCTTCTTTCCTCTTCCATCCTTTCGTCCATCTCAGCATAGCATTCCTCTCGGACCTCTTGTTCGGTCATGAGGCACTTCTCTTCGGCTGATCCTAATCTCATCTCCAATTCTTCTCGCACAATTTCTTCTTCCGCGAGCCTAACGGAAAGACCGTCGCAGTCTGTCGAAAGACGTGTAATTTCCGCCATTGCTCTGTCGAGTTCTTCATTGGACACGAAGTTTGGTGACGTTCGCCCGCTTGCCTGGCCCCTTGAACCTGAAGATGAGCTAGACAGAATCGTGTCGCTGACGGAAGGAATTCGCGGTACGGCAACTTCTCGGGCCAAAGCAGAGTACCGCAGAATCTGTGACGTGGCGTTGAAATCGCCCAGGGGATCGGCAGTGACAATCATAAGAGCTTTCTGCGGACGGCGATTTTGAGACACTTGGGCTGATGATAGAAAAGAATTGGAAAACAATAGTTCGGTAAGTTTGCACTGCCTAAACGGAACAAGTGTGGTCTGCATGGGTCAGTAGAGCGAGTGAATCACCATACGGCCACTTACCTTGTTTCCTTCCTGGAGGCTACTTTGCATCTGGAGGCACTGTCCCAGATACATCAAGCTTTCATTAATTTTACCAGCCTCAGCCAGTGTAGCTCCGCCTGTTTTCGCGGCCCTTGCTCTCTCCGAGCCTGAACTCATTAATATCATTAAGACGAACAGGAACAATCGACTTACCGGCAAGATCGACAACGGTGAGAGCATTTCCTACCCAGGTCTCTTCACCGGGTCCTTTCCCTTTCTTTTTCCTCTTAACTTCAAGGGAAAAGAACCCATGGCTTCGAGAGCTAACGCTGTTGGAGCCCGTTCCTGCCACCTTGCGCTCAGTGAGCCCGACGTCCAAAACAGCCAGCGCCTCCTCATAGGTAGCGCAAGCGATCTTCCTCAACCCTGCAACAACCTTCCTATCAGGGGAACTTTCCGTGGGTTTAAACAGTAGAGGCCTTCGTCGATCCTTCTGCGTGTTGCCCTGGCGAGACATGGTGCTCACTTGACCGGGCACTATGGAGGGAGAAAGAAGATCGAAAATCCGGTCATTGTACACCTCGTACATTGAAACCAATATCATGTACTCGGAATTCGACTTTACATCGAAACCGATATGGCTAACGTCCGGCGACCGGGGCAAGGCGCTGGGTCTCTGTGCCATATGGCGACGAGGGAATGTCAACGCGGGTGTCGGTTCCTTTATTGTTTGACGCCAAGTCTTAGCAAAATCAGATTCAACAGCATGATTGGGGTGTGTGAATGGTGCTTGGAGCACAGGGCCATTGTGCGCAAGCCTCTCTCTAGGGATATTTCTTGAACCAAGTCGATTTATGCGGCCTGGCGCTGGAAAAGCCCCTGCCTCGCATGGATCCATATTCTCAGGTTCTTCATGGAGCTTAAAGTGGCACTGGCGAAGAGGTGATGGGCGTACGGTTGGGGTTCCTTTCCAAGTCTTCTGGGGGAGAGGGTTCCATACCGTCATAGGTGTTTGCGCACGGCTCACGGGAGTTTGGGCCCTGGAATTTCTGCCGCGATCCCCACTAGAGTCCCCGTAAACGGCCTCCAGGAAAGCTTGCGCGGAGAAGAGCTGCGCCTCGGTAGGGTCCGATGCCGCCAAAGACGCCAGCTGAACGGGAGTAATCGAATTGTCGGGGTTCTTGACGGAAGGAGCCAAAGACCGGAAAAGGATATCCAGGGCCATCTGGGTAATTCCTCTCTGCGATTTGGACCCTAGGATTGTATGGCTCTGCCGACGTCATCAGTCCTTGCCATTCAATCGATATTTGCGTGAAATTCAATATCCAACCTTTCCGCTGCCCGTAACGCCTAGAGTTGCGACCAGTCCATCTCTGCCTTCTTGCAAGACGCCCTTGATCAAGGAATCCATCCCAGTGTCCTGGAAAACATCCAGTTGTGACGCATTCTCTTCGAATACTTTCGTGAACCCAAATCTCTCGACAGCGCGTTTTCTGGAGTCATTGGGCGGCTGTAGCGTAATATGCGTCGGCGCATTGTTCTCACTTTCCGCAGTAACTGATTGTTCCGGTGGCTCGGGTACCAAATGTCGTTCGGCTTGCGGAGGTTGGCCATCGGGCTGGGACGAGACCGGAGGGCGCAGGCGCAGGTAGACTTGAAACAGGGAGGTCTGATGGGGCTTTGAGGAAGAGCCCATGGCTGCGATTCAGCATCGAGTGCAAGACCAGTCAGACACAGAACAGAAGAAATGAGGCTCAAGCAGCAACGGCGGTGGATCTTTGGAGAGTGGCAGTTTCCACTGCAGCAACGCTTTGCTCCTTCCCGATCGGGTGTGTCACGTGTTGCCCGGCAACCAGTCACCTGACACTATCTACCCTAGCCCTACCCCGTACAACAACTGATGAACACGAGCTTGACTCTGCCACATCATGGTCTGTCTCCGCGGCCGCCCGTAAGCGTCTGACCGATTTTTCGGTTTTGCTTGTCTCTGCTCGTGTTCGCAAGTCTGCTCAGCCACTGCTTCCGACAGCCTGATGGACACAGCCTCAGGCAAGTCCTAACCAGCTGACCATGGCTTGCTTATGCCATGGTCGGTGAGGAAACAAAGACATTCTAGAATGACATGCTTTGCTGGCTTTGTATGACTGCACTACTTCGTGCTGCGACACACAGCCTTCGTACCTGCGGCCTAATCCTACGCCTTGCCCGGCAAGGCTGACCAGATCCAGCATTGCCACGGGTATTGGCTTAGAGTCCTTAGTAGAGGAATACGTGTGCTTCGCCTTCTTCCTCTTGGGCTTGTCTACCAGGGCGTATGCTGCTAGCAAGAGGCTTAGCAGTTGCGTCTTCTTTAATTTGCTCATTTTATATAAACTCTGCTTGCGCGCGATGAGACCAGGAACTTGACAGCTGCTTTGGATTTATTATTTCTTGTCCAGTACTATTTGCAACTTTGGACAAAGACGTCAAAATGCTTGAAGCAAGATCGGACTTTGGTGCGTCGACTAGTGCTCCTCTGGGCTCATACTCGCATACGCTAATACTATGAAGATGGGAGCTTCTGGTTCTACATACCAAATAAAGGTGCCCCAATTGCGTTCACGATACTCTTTGCCGCGTCGGGCTTCATGCATACCTACCAATGCTTGTACGCAGCCCTGGCCGACTGGATCCAAGCTGACAACTTCGGTCTCCAGCCGATACAAATCGTGGAAAGTGAGCGGCCTCTTACCATGGGCCGCCAGCATCTTCGCCGTGGGATTTGGGATCCGCGCCGCCGCAGCTTTTGGCCGATGGAACAACCTGAATCTTTTTATCGCAAGCTCTGTCTTTGTGCTGTTCGGCCCGTACGTCCCTGTCTGGGTCATGGTGATTATGCTGTTCGCGTCTCATTGCTAACCTAACACCTTGGTTGCCAGGCCCATCTATGAAGTAGCCAATTTCGTGACGCTGGGCCGCATCCTCTACTACATTCCGTACCACGCACCGATGCACCCCGGCCGTGTGTGGACAACCTTCATTGCAATTGGGATTATGATCGAGTTGATCAACTCAAGCGGCGCAGCGCTGTTGGCCAATAGCAGCAATCCTGAGGCGCAGGACGTCGGCAAAGCACTGCTTAAAGCGGTCCTAATCATGCAGCTCGCGTTAATGATTGGCTTTGTTGCTGTGGCAGGCCGATTCCACTACAGCTGCGCCCGGGCTGGGGTGTTGAATCAGAACGTCAAGCGCGTGCTCTCCGTGCTTTACACCAGCTGTGCCCTCATCACCATTCGCACGACCTACCGCACGGTCGAGTACTTTACCGTGTCCAGTTTCAACGTCAACGTCATGGACAATGTCAGCCCGATCGTCAAGGATGAATGGCTTTTCTGGGTGTTTGAGGCAACGCTCATGTTCTGCAACACCACGGTGCTCAATATCTTCCACCCCATGCGGTGTCTTCCGCGGTCCAACAAGATCTATCTGGCGACGGACGGCGTCACGGAGATCGAAGGGCCTGGGTACGAGGATCGTCGGGCGTTCATTATGACTGTGATCGATCCGTTCGATCTGTACGGCCTCATCACCAACCGGGGCAAGCAGGACCGCTACTGGGAGGGCAATGCGGCTTAGGACCCGGATGCAAGCAAGGCAAATACCGGACGAGGCAATGGTGGGAGCTACCAGCACGAGAATGCTTGATTCTTAGCTTGTCCGGAAGTGGAAGCTATCTGAGGGCGAGAGGTCTATCTGACCTGAAACATGTTGAAACATTCATTATCATTCTTGGTGACTCTCATTAGACGGTTAAATAGCACTAGTGATTATTATTGGAAGTCGTACAGACTCAAGCAACAAAGTCTCAAAATCCTTAAAAAGCAAAGTCAGAACGACAACAACTGAATAGCAGTCCCCAACCCATTCGTCCATTCTCACGCCTTCGAATCTTCGACTCTCCAGGGCGTCTCCATAATCCGGTGCCATTTTGCATCATCTTTGCATTTTGCACCCTCCTCGCACTTGACAGGTCTTTTCTCAGAGTCTGTCTTCGGCCCACCCATCAGCTCGTACATCCACCAGCCCGACACCGGTTGGATCGAATCCAAGCAAGGCCTCTCGGACTGGACCGCAGGACCACCCACCTGTCCATTGGGAGTGGCCTGGATACCGACCATACCGGCAACCATCTTAGTATCATACATAACGCCATTATTGTTGACATTCACCGGAACGGAGGCAAACCCGCTCGGGATATCCTTCGTATCAACAAGGTGGAACTCGACGCCGTCGAGCTCGCAACCTCTCTGACCACGATGATGCAGGGAGCGACCATCCGCGTCCCAGAAGCAGAACGCCGTGATCCAGCCGGAGAGATAGTCCGGCCCACTCCTGCCGCTGTACCTATGGGCGCATCTGGCCCAGAAGTCTTTCACTTCGGGCAAAGCCGGGCTGTCGAAGGAGGCGACGAAGCGCTCGAGCACGGGGCGGAGGAGCTGGGCGAATGTCGCCGGCTCTGCGCCCAGCTGGGGAATCCTGTCCAGTTTTGCCAGCATAGTGGACCAGTCATCGCGCTGGCCGAGTAGCGTGACACTGGGGATCCCGCACCGAAGTACCATCGTGTACTCGAAGTATTTCTGCAGGCCGCCCATCATCAGCACGGCGGCGACGACGCGGTCCGAGGGTGTTGTGGCGCTGAATGCGGGCATGATCCAAGTCCGCAGTTCGGGATCGACGACATTCTTTTCGATCTCCCTTGTCATGTTCATAGCCAGCTCGCCGAAGTCGGCTGTTTCTATTGTCCCAGACCCATAAACGGTCAGTTCCTTCTTTCCCTCGTGCGCGACGAAGAAGGACCGCACTTCTTCGGCGTGCGCGTTGATGAAGAAGCTGAGCTGGGACAGGATCGAGAACCAGACGTCTTCGGGGCGCAGGGTGAGATGGTGGTGCTGGCTGTATGCGTGGTAGACGGCCCGGACGAAGCCATGTTTGGAGGCGCTGATGTGGTTGTCGCGGAGCGTCTGCTGGTCGAAGGAGCTCTGGATAACTCTTCGGGTCTGTAGATATTCTTCGGGGCAGGAGCCTCTAAGCAGCTGCTCGGTAGTAGGGACTCTGGGGGAGTGCCACTCCTGGGCGTCGTGGTTGGCGACAGTCAATGTAACTGGCATCTTTTCGAGAGTGAGTAGTAGATAGATAGATAGATAGTAGATGTCTCTAAAGCAGTATGATAGTATAGAAGTGTACAGGTAGAAAGACAATTATATGCTGGGAATGACTCACTGTATACATCTAGTCATCGACATCAATGACGGCATATGTACCGGATTTTTTCCTGGCCTTCTGGCTTTCCCTTTTCCTTTCTGGTGCTCACTGAGCGCTCACTGAGTAGACCTGAGTAGACCTGAGTACAGGGTCAGTGTACGGTGAGTAGCCTAATATTGACCGAGATAGAGGCAATGAAAGGCCTGATTTTTCTAAGCTAACACTTCTGCCTCTTTATATCTAACAGGCTATGAAAAGCAAGGGAATACAGGCAATTTCTTACCCATAAAGATCAGCAAAGGCAGCTAGTGCAATTAATCACCCTACAGTCAACCAATCAACCAATCAAGCCATCTGCAGGAGATTCAATCCAGGGTCAAACGGCAGATAGTGACATTAGCGAGGTGGTCAGCCACCGGTTAATACCTAAGTACGTAGCGTACCCTCAATAAAATGTAGCGTTTGAATATATGGAAGAATGGATTAGATACAGACAACTAGTGCAAGTATCAACCCCAATTAGTGTAGCACCTACTACAACCTAAAGTATCTAACAAATATAGCTTTACTATACGCATGGGCTCCTGCAACATTACATCAATGTTCTGGCGTTGACATCCTGTAGTCAGCAGAAATCTGTAATTAAGTTAACTCAGACTATTTACAACTCTTCATCTTCATCTTCAATTCTAACTAGCTCATTTAGAATTGGCTTGATAGAAAACTTGGCATATGAAGGATCTGTTGAACGCGGCAGCCGAACCCGCGGGATTTGACGTTGGCTAGGTTTCGCTGATGCTGGATTGCGAGGTGGCGAAATCTGTGGCGCTGAAGTCGGCGGTGCAAAGGTCCGGAATGTCGGGGTCGTGGTCGGGTACGCTGACATCGGGGTCGATAGCAATGGTTGGCATTTCTGTTCAGGCGTGCACCGCTGAGAGAAGGGTGTTTTTATCTTCCTATTTGCAAGTTGTGCCTCTGACGCGGGGGGGCGTGCTTCTAAACCTTCTAAACCCGCGGGCCGAGGTTGGTTGTCTAAGGGCACAAATGATGGTAATGGAAGACTTTTTCCAGTCATTTTCTAGTCTAGGTTAGTGACACATACATAGGCGATTATCGTGGGTAAGGACGGGATGGAGCATGCATACTTCAGACGCGGACGACTCTGGAGAACTAGGTCGGATAGCGCTCAGATCTTCGATAAATTGCGAAGGAAAGCCTATCCGGGCTTGTAGAATCTCAGATTTACATGCCCTTGCCGCCCATGTATCTATTGCAAGTTGGCGAATAGCAGAGCCCGGATCGGAATGCAAGTAAGCATAGTGAACAGCATTAGAGTCCACTAGACTATAAACCTCGGCGTCTAGGAGCTCCTTGCAACTCGCGAAAGCTATATTCCGCAATTCTGGAACTTGGAACTTCTCCGCAAGTGTCCATAGCTGGAATAAATGCAGTATCCATATCGATTTTGTTGCCATCCCAGCACTGCTAATACTCCCGCAGTATGCCCAAGAGATAAAGTCTGCAAAAACGTCCGGGACATCGTCGGGGAACACAAGTTCTGGCGGCGATAAATCGGTATATCGGTTTCCTAGTAGATTGTCGAAGTATGGCGATCGATCACATAGTAGCTCAATGTGGACATCAAAGGGGGTCTCCGAGGGCCCAATAGTGAGGTTCACAATTCCGCCGGAAAGTGTTCTATCCTGGTTGGCAACAGCTAGAGTCACAGAATCCTGCTTCTTTATACCTATAATCCAGATATTTAGGCGCCATGCTAGTATTTGCGTGGAGCAGCGTGAGTAAAAAAAGTGATGGGAAGAGGAAGTTGACGAGAAATACAAGATTGGCGCCGGGCACAGTGCGGCCTTATAGGTGCCTACTAAGCTAGTAGCGCTTAGAGTCCGACTAAATCTAAGGAAAGGGAAGAAGACGCGATATAGAGGTAAACAAAGGGTCGGAGCTCGGACGAACTTGGACAGAGTTACCTTATCGGTAAGATGTCCGTGGCACGTGCCACGACTTAGAGCCTGGGGCGATCCCCGGAAGAAGTGGCTGTCCGTGCTCGTGACGGGGGTTGTGCCGGGCAGGTACAATAGGTGAAGTAAGGTGGAACGAAGGCGGTAGTCTGAGTAGGGAAGAGAAGGGATCTATTCCATCGCAGTCCTCTCAAAATAGACGCGGGTGAGTACTCGGTGAGCACTCAGGCGTTCTGACAATACGCACTGAGTAAGACCCTGAGCGACCTCAGCAAAGTGACGGCACATTGAAAAGGAAAAGTCCTACTTGGCGGACAAAATCCGGTTCGTATAGGTGCATATATATTCCTCCAACTATACAAAACCTTGTTCAACCATAATAAAGCCACCGTGACTGTGGAAATATTTACAGGTCATGACAGTAGTCGAACAGCCCCTCACATCAAATCTCGCTGTTTAAGGAATCCAAACTGCTTCTATACTCCGAGCGCAGCGGCTCGGCGTCTATCCCTCCAGGATCTTCCTCAAGTTGCGATTTCCCCTTTCGCCGAGGGAAAATTTCTTTGTCTCCAACCTTGAACTCCACCAGCTGGTCATGGAACCATTTGGGCACGCTCACTCGCGCGAGAGTGCTGCGATGCCAGAGGGTCCAAAGACCGGCAACCGTCATCGCCCCGGTGATGGCGCCGAGGAAGAAAACGAACATATGATGTTTGAAGAACGGCCGATGGCGGCCCTCGGACACCTTCGTGATCCAGTCGCTCTCTGCAGCGAGCGCCTCGCCGGTGATGTTTGTCGACGAGGTTCTGGTGACGTCGGACAAGCCCAGGGTCTCGCCGTTCTTTCCGATGGCTTCGAGGAGGATGAAGCGAGCCAGCCCACTGTACTGGACGACGCTCTCGAAGCCAGTTCGATCATTCGACCCGACTAATATCCTGACATCGTCATCGTTGGTCGTCTTGTACATGTTCCAGGACGCCACTTCAGTCGCGCCATTCCAGCTCACATGGGCGACCGTCGCACTCGATCCAAGGTCGGTTGTGTATGCCACGGAATGCACGGCAGGCTTGTCGGACGGGCGGCCGGTGAAGTTGATGAACTTGTAGTTGCGGTACGACCCCAGCCACTCGGCCGTCAACCGCGCGTGCATGAGGATTGTTCCGTCGGGGTCATGCTCGCTTTGGATGCCGTCCTCTGACCATCCCATGAAGACATTACCGCCCGGCAGCCGCTGGTGGTTACCGCGGCGGGGCGCGTAATGGCCTTCGCCGTCGGGGTGATCGAGTTGCTGGAGGAGGGTGACGGTCATTGACTCCTCGTCCACGGCCAAGAGCAGGCCGCGGGAATAATTGTAGGTCGGCTCCTGGGTGTCGAGGCCGCGGGCGTTGTCGAGGATGGAGATCACAGAGTGCGTCGCGTTCTGGTCGCGCAGCCGGACATCATGCTGGCGCGAGAAGGTCCAGTCGCCCTCGCCGAAATCCGACATCTTGCCGCCCAGTCGCCAGATAATGTGGCCGTCTTTGCCCGAGATCTTGAAGATGGTGTCGGTGTGTCGGCTGGAGAAGAGGTAGTCGCCATTCGGAGTCTTGTCGATGGAGTTGGCGTGACTGGCACAAACGGTCAGTAAGTTGAGGCCGAGTGGATCAAAGGGCTACAGTACAAGAAATCCCAGCTGCTGCATCTGTCCTCTATCGGCGAATCCGTCAAGGTGCTCTCGCTGAGACGGACATGGTCCCTCGAATCCCAATCGAACACGGTCTCCCACGTCGCCGTGTCCAACTCCTGCAAGCGCTCGTACTTGACAACACACGGCCCGTCAAACCCAACCTCACGCGACTGATCCAGCGGTGCGTCTTTCTCCTCGCTCTTCATCACCAGTGCCCGGGTTCCGTCATCCACGAAATGGAACTCGTGCGTGTTGATCCTCGAGGGCTCATCGATCTTTGGCTCCTCACGGATATCATAGCCGTCGTCGATGATAACCCCCGTACCCTTATACAAAAATAGCAGAGTCATCAGATCCTCGCCGCCGACATTGCTGATCCGGAAGTCTTCGACGTTCCGATTGTCGAACACGACCGCGCCGCTCCACACCAGTTCTCCGCTGCTGTCGTAGATGTGCGGTCCGATCCAGCCAGTATCGCCGACGTCCGGGGGTTGGTCGAGGACCTCGTACGGCGCCAGGAACCAGTAGCCGGGGGTTATTTGGTCTTCATGGAATGTGGTGATGTTCCATCGGGACGCTCGTATGTCGGGTCTCTGTCTCCGGTCAGTAATGCCCACATGCCGCAATAATATTTCTTTTTCTCGACTGTACAGTTACGAAGCGGAAAAGTCTATCATCGTCCTCCGCAATATATCGTTCGGACTGCACTTGGGCAAAGAATGCGGACAGAAGGACCGAAATGACGAAGCGACGTGCATGGCGACCATAACAATGCATTTTTGTGATATATAGGGGAAATAATTATAAGCAATCCGAGGCCCGGCGCGGCCCATCAGCAAATGGGATAATAAATCAGGAGCAAAGGATGTCGTCTGGCTGTATAAATCGAACTGCCGTCAGAGCAACTGGCGGCATGTCATGATAAGGGAAAGGGGACGTGCAACCTTCATAAAAACGAACGCCGAGGTACCCCTTATACGGAAGGAATTAAGAGACTAAAATGGATTCTGCCAATCTAATAATAAGTAATAAATGGAGACGGATGGGTTCGGCGAGACCTTGTTGGCCAAGCGCCGCTCCCGTACTCCATAGATGGTGTTCTACGGCTAAACCAGCCCGTGGGCTCGGCGCCACGAGGCTGGACAGGCCAATTGGAGCCCTTGGCCCGCTAATTAATCCGAAACGGCTGAAACTAGCATGGAGTACGTAAGAGGCTATGAACACCGGCGTATGTCTCCGTGGCTTCCGGCCCAGCTCAGCACGCGCTTACCGAGTCCTACGCTGTGCGGCAACAAATAATATTCATTTCATTCGCACGGTGTTTTCAGCATGGGTGGCGTGTTCTACATTCCGCGTTTCTTCCTGTGCGTAAAATTCTTTCGAAATGTCTCGAGGAGTTCCCGGAAATGTCGAAGGATACGGAGTCTGGTACTCAAAAAGAATTAGAAACTCCACCGATGCCACTGGCTAGCGGGTCTGTACTCCCGACCGTTGGTTACGTATGGTGTAGATTCAAATGACATAACCATCATCTACGTTCCGGCCGCTGACATCGGTTCTTGTATCGATCGGGCAAAAAAGGCGCTTGTCCATTTCCACCAATAGCCGTTTTCAGCTCAACGAGCCGCTAACACGCTCATTGGAGGGGATATTGAACTCTTCACACCAGATAGCCGTTCCAGAACGATCACGATACAAAAACCATTGCAATCGTAGAACCTCGAAACTGGGCCGGGGATTAGTCTCTGGCTGGTGGGTTGGGATCCTGAAAAGATCACTCGACGGAAACACCCCTAGAGACTCGCAGATAAATAGGTGAGATTAGGTGGGACGTAGTCGCCCTTTCCTTTCGTTTGGTGAGATCATGGCCGGGGTATAGAGTCGGAGGCGTGAGTATTGTTTCCGAGTCCAAGTCACCAAGGAAAAGGTAGCATTGACAGCGGAAGTGTTGTCATGGGATAGCCAGTGGAAGCGAACATTGAGGACTGTCTCGCCAGTCACAGGGACCGGCTCGAGAGCGAACAATTGGTCATCCCAGTAACAATGAGCATTGGGACACAGAAAATACTGATTTCTAGATGACTCGGTTGACTCATTCCATTCCGCCGTAGTGTGAGCAAGTAATCATGATAGAAGCAATAGACTTAACTGGATGAAATGTTTCCATTCCTTGGCTTCCTCGTCCCGCAAAATATCGAGAGTATCACCCAGAAAGCATTGCGTTGCAACTGGTTTGTATCATTGAATGCGTACGGAATGGTGTGCGCTGAGATCGTCGGGTTAGTTGCTTTTGTAAGGACACATTGCAAGTCCATAGTATGCAGAGGTCGTCGGAGCCTGGGCCAGCCGGCGATGGTGACGCCAGGAGATAATGCAACATTAGATGGCAAAATGCCCGACGAGGATACGTCCTGGCTATCCAGTCTGCACTTTCAGCACCGCGGCACTCCCTTCCTCGATCAGAATGTCCAGAGAGATAGGAAAACCCATTCGAGTGCAAACGAAACGACACGGGCAGTCTCGAATCCAGTCCAACTACCTAAATATGCGCCTCTGCATACTGATCCCGAGGCAACGTACATCTTGTTGAATAGTACAAGTAACTTAACTAA
>RAQS01000118.1:0-48059 GCA_003698115.1 Aspergillus sp. HF37
CTTACTCAACCCTCCCAACCACAAACCAAACCAACAAAATGTCAGCCCGCCTCTCCGGCCGCCAGTCGCCGGCGCCCGAAGAACAGAGCGCGCAGCAGCAGGAAGTGCCGTCGCTGGGCAAGATCGCGCCGGAATACAAGCCGGACCCGAACCATGCGAGGCGGGAGTCGGTGAAAATGAGGGATACGCGGTTGCAGAGTAACCCGGAGCATCCGTTGGAGCAGATTGAGGCGGAGAAAATGAAGAAGTAGAAAAGCAGGGATGTCTGTCTGCTATTAGGTGTGAGAGTTGGATAAGCTAGGCTAGGCTACTAGGGAAAAGAAAAGATTGCAGAAGAGGTATCATTCATGGTATACGTGCGTAACGACTGTAGGATAATAGAGAGAAACACGTGATGATGCCACTGCGTATCATCATAACAACTTGAAGCCAGGAATCCCTCACGTCTTGGGATCAGCAGGAGGAGCAGCTCCCGCCGGCTCAGACGTAGGCGCCGTGCTAGGGGCAACATCTGCAGCCTCCGCGCCGCCCGTCTCTGGGACAGTCTGCGTCTGCGCCTTCTCAGACTGAGACTGGGCCGGAGCCTCCGAGTCATGGGGAATCTTCCCGCTCTTTATATCGGCCAGCCTCCTGGCCTCCGAGTGGATATCGCGCACCTGCTTATCCGTCTGCGCATAGAAATCCCTCAACTTGCGACCCGACGGCGTTCCCATCGCCTTCTCAAAGTACGAGTTGATCCCGCGCCATCCGGTCGCGGCCCTATCACTCAGCTTGTAGCTCTCGTCGATACCGCGCGCGCGGTCCGAAGCCTGGAACCTCTTGTCGAAGTTATTGAGCGCGGTCGTGAAGCGGGCCGAGAAGCCGTGTTTCTGGTCGAGGGCGATCGCCTTCTGGATGGCTGGTTCGCTGAGCGCATATCCATGGGCGAGGTATTCGGCGACAATGCGAGACCGCGGCTTGTCCTCTTGCGGGATCTCGGGCTCCTGCTCGCGCTCGTATTCGGCCTTGGTCTCCTCTGCGGGGGCTTCTTTGGGAGCCATGTCGTCGAGTTTCTGGGCGGCTTCGACATGCACGACGGTGCCGCCGAGCTGGGTGTGGTCCAGGAGGAGGGCGGTTTTGGCGGCGCTGGCTTGGGTGTTAGGGGCGGGCTGCTGAATGGCGGGGTAGGCAGAAAGGGAGTAGGTAGGGCAGGACTCACGCATCCTTCTCAAATGTCACCGAAGCGGATTTCTGAGAATGTTCCTCTGCCGACACGGGGGTCACTGAGATCGAGGTGATTTTCCCGCTGAGGGCTGATTAGTTGCTGTTTCTCTACCGGAGCGGCGAGGACATACCAGAAGCTGAAGAAGTCCTCGACCTCCTTGTTGGAGGTGGCGGGGGAAATTCCCGTGACATGGACGGTAGAGAGTTCGGACATGATGAAGAGGTTTAGGAGAGAATGGATCGGGGAGTGAAGGGAAGATGGAGAGTAGAGAGAAAGCAGGACGCGCGGGCTGTTTATAGACACTTACTGCGCCACAATGACGTACAGAGGTGTCTGCACGGCCACTGCGGATCCAGCCACAGCAGCCTAATTGATTTCCTGAACAACTATTGCTGCTGCCTACAACGCCCTCCAACGCCAATAATAATACCTTACAGAAACATGATCCAGCTACCCAGTCGCCATTGACGCGTTCCTGTCATCCGTGTCCGCATCCGTTGTCTCCGTCGATCCCTCCCGGTACCTCTTGACAGTGCGCTCGAGATCCAGCACCCGTTGGCGCAGGGTCTCATTCTCCCGCCTGATCGCCTCCAGTTCTCCTCGATGGAGTGCGGCCTCTTCGAACCGAGCCATCGAGTGCTGGGAGAGTGAATTCTGGTGGGGCAATGAAGATGACAAGGACCCCCCTTCTGACTGCCGAGGTGACGTGACCGATGTCTCCCGGCTTCGAGTCGACCTGGGCAGATCCGCAGGCGGTCGCGAGCCCGGCACACCGGCATCCCGCGGAGGCGCAACCCCGGAAACACTGCGTGTTCTCGACCCCTGCACAGCGGGTATGTAGGAGCTGAGACTCGACGAGGAGCGATGTCGACCCGAGGGAGTAGAATATGCCGCGCTGGAGGGATGGGGTGATGAATTCTGTGTGTCACCGGGTTCGTTGGGCGTTGCCGATGTAGACGACGTGGTCGATGCAACTGAAGCCGTTTGCTGGCGAAGGCTGCTCAACTCCCTTGTCAGGCGATTTACCTGATGAGTCTTAGTATGTGTGCTCGCGATATTAGCGCCTGGGATCCTACTATAGCCTCCTGCTCCTTCTCCAGCACTGAATGGAGGTCGGACGGCGTAAGGGGCTTTGGGTGACGCAGTGGACCTGGGAATGTCAGTACGAACCAAAGAACACATTGTAGTTAGTTACCAGCTCCCGCACTGCCATAGTCAACCGTTGCAAGTGCCGGGTCCCCGGAATAGATGTTCTGGTTGTATGGGAGCGTTGGAGGGCCCATGACCTGCGACGGGCGGCGAGAAGAGAACGGCGGCGAGTCAGCACTCGGCGGAGCTGTTGTCGTCGCGCGCCTGCGTCTTGGAACAGGTGAAGGAGAGATCATGGCTGGAGCTGGAGTCATGGGCGGAAGGGGAGGAGGGGTGTGCTTCAGGTTAAATAGCCCGAACAAATCAAGGGTGGCGTAGATGAGTCGAGATAATCCCTTGATTCAGATAAGGACACTTTCAAACATGCCAATTATGGCTGGATTCACCGATCGAGGTCGGATATGCAAGGACGCAGCAGATGCACGGTGCTCGATTACGGCACCTCGTTTGCAACGTGGAGCCTGTCTGCAGGTAGACAAATAGCTGCTGTCGTTAGCCGTGTTGCTGGTCGATACAATCAATTCCCACGCATTGGTTCATGGTTCAATTCCAGCAGAAGTGAAACGGTTTGCTTCTATTATATACGTGCCAGAACAACCCGCAAACGTCAGCGATTACATAACCCCGATGCCGGACCCGCTCCAACGAACGAACGACAACAAACACCAAAACATACGATGCATTCCTAGCTCGATCTCGCTGTTTCAGATTGACAGGCTCGCCAGTGTCTCCATGGCTCACGATGAAGCGATCTCCGACATTCCTCCCTTTGCCAAACCGCTCGTCCCTTACATCAAAACGCGCCCGGACGCCCTGCGAATCCGCCAGCAATTGACGGCATACCTGCGCTCGCAAATTGGCTTCAAAGAAGATGAACCCGATCTCCCCAACAGTCATGCACAGTCCCATCTCGCTCTCTGTGTTCCCCAGGAGGCCGTCGTCGACGTTAATCGCATTCCGCCCGAGATTACTGGATTGAAGAAGCAGTACCTGGAAGCGCTACGGGCCAATGTAGCTGCAAGGAAGAAATACCAAGCTGCTTCGGAAAAAGCCACGTCGGCGAGGTCAGGAGAATACTGCAAGGGCGAGGCGCCAGCCGCGGATTCTGATTCGGAATTCCAGGCCTATCTGAGGCTCCTGCGCGGCCGTCAACGACACGCGAAGCTCCAGGTGTTCCAGCACTATCTCGAAGAGCTAAATTCGCGAGATGTGGCTGGACCAGATCACTTTGAGGGTCAATCGGCCCCGAGCCAGCCACTTGCGTCTCCTGAGCAAGTTGATGGTGCAAGGCCGAGCGAGGGAGAGGACGTCGACGGACTTGTGCATAAACTGGAGAGAGTCGTAATACGCGCAAAGTTCCAGCTGGATAAAGAGAAGAAGCTGTTTGAAGAGACTAAGGCTCGGCATGAATCAGATGGAATACACGGAGATATCCCCTCTCCTGTGAAAGCGAGGGCATTGCAGCGGACGCGCGATGAGCTCGTGCGGTGGATAGAGGAGAAGCTGGTCGACATGGGAGGCAGTGATGGCGATCAGACGCAGGAATCGCCGCCGGACGACCTCGAAATCTTGGCGGAATTGCTGGTAGAGCGCAAAGTGCAGATTACGAGACAATATGCGGCCTATGTGGATGCCCGGAAGCGCGTTCTGGAAGCAGCTTCCAAGGCTTGTCAACCTGTTGGGGCTGCGTCTGCTAAACCCCAGCCTCCAGTTACCCATCGCGACAGAACCACACCAGAGAAAGAACTGCCGCTCTACCCATTGGATGCGCTGGCGTTTGCGAGTGAAAGCCTTCTACCGCTTTCTAAAACCCAAGACGCTCTGGCTCTACAAAAGTCCTACCTGTCCGGGATGCTTGGGAAGGAGAAAACCACCGCTCTGCGCATGCTCAATCGCCTGAGCGACGAGAGCCATCTTCTCCCCGAATACCCTGTCCCAGCTCGCCAACCCCGTTTCAAATCTACCGCTGCCGCCCTCAATTCCCGCCGGGCCTCCAGCTCGGGCGAGCCGTCCAAACCGGATGAAGTTGTCAGGCTGGCGGAAGCATGGGCCTTCGCTTCGGATGCGGCTGCGGAGAACGAGCGAGAATATGTGGAGCAGAAGATGGAGGTGGGCGATGAAACTGTACAGGACGCAGAGAAGACGCTCCAACAGGTGTACGGCATGCTGAACCAGGACCTGGAGGAGGCTACGCGGGGTACTCAGAGGGGAGAGCCGGAGAATACCGGTGCCTGGGCGCGACACGCTCGTTCAACGTCGCTTCAGGCCAGTCGCATAGCGAAGCCTGCGAAGGGGGCGTGGTCACGACTGGATGGGGGAGTGGACGCAGACTGATGTCTTCGCGGGTTGAAGTCACGGACAAGTTATGGAGACTGTATCAATACTCCAGATCGTCGATATACGTAATTAATTAATTTCTACCCACTTTGATATACTCTACTGTATGGAGTAGTCCTATGGACTAGCTAGGGCCTGCAGAATTGTAGGGCGAGCCGAGGGCGGGCACCCGATTGGCCGGGCAGCCGGCGGTGGCAGCAAAAAAAGTTGCTGTTCTCCGCCGACCGGACCCTTATCGGCGCTCTTTTTCTCTTGACTCACTCAACCTCACGGCTACCTATCCTACTTCCTCTCTCCCCTCCTGTCCCCCCAGTCCTTCATCCCTCCTCGTCTACTTCCTTCTCTCTCCAATTGACCCCATTGGACGTGGCTCTCGTACGGGACTGTCAGTAATTGACCTCGACTGCCGCCGCAAAGGGAGGGAGTCGACTCGCTTCCCGACCCATATCCACCCATTCAACTCCAAATAGAATTTCTACTTCCTAGCCGGGTTTACACTTCTCCCTTGCTGCTCTCTGCGCAATGGTTCTCACTGCGCGCTCCGGGCAGGCTGCGTCCTCGCTCTTGCGTCAGCGCTGTCTGGCCCATGTCCGCTCCCCGGCCCTCGTCTCGCGCTCCTTCTCCTCGCAAACCGCAACCCGGTCGACACCTTCGAGTCTCCGACTGCAGCAGAAGGCGTCCTCGCCATCGCGATCGCAGCAGCTGCGTTCGTTCTCTAGCTCGCTGCGCCGTTTAGCGTCAGAGTCTCCCATCGCCTCCACCGCCGCGTCGCATATTGTCAGCGATGTTGTGAAGCCCGGTAGCAATCTGGTGGACGTTAAGAAGGTTCTGGTCATTGGTAGCGGTGGTATCAGCATCGGTCAGGCTGGGGAGTTCGATTATTCTGGTAAGCTCGTCTATCGCTCAGCTGAATGGACTGAAAAGGGGAGCTGACCTATGTCCTCCAACCAGGTTCACAAGCTTTGAAGGCTCTCAAGGAAGCCGGCGTGCACTCAGTCCTCGTAAACCCGAATATCGCGACAATTCAGACCGACCACAAGCTCGCCGACGAAGTGTACTATCTCCCTGTCACCCCCGAATATGTGACCCATATCATTGAGAGGGAGCGGCCAGACGGTATTATGCTCGCCTTTGGTGGCCAGACTGCCCTGAACTTGGGTGTGCAGATGAACCGCATGGGTATCTTTGAACGCTACGGCTGCAAGGTTCTCGGAACCAGCATTCAGACCCTCGAGACCAGCGAGGACCGCGACCTCTTCGCCAAGGCCCTTAAGGAGATTGATATCCCCATCGCCGAATCGATTGCCGTGAGCACTGTGGAAGAGGCTCTGGATGCCGCCGAGAAGGTTGGGTATCCCATTATTGTCCGCTCCGCTTTTGCCCTCGGTGGTCTGGGCTCTGGCTTCGCCGCCAACCCGGAGGAGCTGAAGAACCTGGCTTCGCGCTCCTTGACCCTTTCCCCGCAGATCCTTGTAGAGAAGTCGCTCAAGGGCTGGAAAGAAGTCGAGTATGAAGTCGTTAGGGATGCTTCTAATAACTGCATTACGGTCTGCAACATGGAGAACTTCGACCCTCTTGGTATCCACACCGGCGATAGCATTGTCGTTGCTCCCAGCCAGACCTTGTCTGATGAGGAGTACCACATGCTCCGTACCGCCGCCATCAAGATTATCCGCCACCTGGGTGTTGTCGGCGAGTGCAACGTCCAATACGCTCTCCAGCCCGACGGCCTTGACTACCGAGTCATCGAGGTCAATGCTCGTCTCTCTCGTTCTTCGGCGCTGGCCTCTAAGGCCACTGGCTACCCTCTTGCTTATACCGCTGCAAAGATCGGTCTGGGTCACACTCTGCCCGAGCTTCCCAATGCAGTAACCAAGACCACAACTGCCAACTTCGAACCCAGCTTGGATTACATCGTCACCAAGATCCCTCGGTGGGATCTGAGCAAGTTCCAGCACGTCAACCGGGACATTGGGAGCTCGATGAAGTCTGTGGGTGAGGTCATGGCTATTGGCCGCACTTTCGAGGAGTCTTTCCAGAAGGCCATTCGCCAGGTCGACCCCAGATACGTTGGCTTCCAGGGCGACAAATTCGAAGACCTCGATGGCGTCCTGAAGAACCCAACCGATAGGCGCTGGTTGGCTGTTGGCCAGGCGATGCTGCACGAGAACTACTCCGTAGACAAGGTCCATGAGTTGACCAAGATCGACAGGTGGTTCCTGTACAAGCTTCAGAACATTGTGGACTGCCACCACGAGCTCAAAGAGGTCGGCAGCCTCTTCGGCATCCAGCATGAAATGATGATGCGGGCAAAGAAGCTCGGGTTCTCGGACAGGCAGATCGCCATGCTTGTCGGGTCTAGTGAGAACGACGTCCGTGCCCGCAGGACTGGCTTCGGTATTAGGCCCTGGGTGAAGAAGATCGATACCCTGGCCGCTGAGTTCCCTGCTGACACCAACTACCTTTACACCACCTACAACGCCTCGTCTCACGATGTCAGCTTCGATGACCACGGCACCCTTATCCTCGGAAGCGGCGTGTACCGTATTGGCAGCTCTGTCGAATTCGATTGGTGTGCCGTCAACGCCACTCTCTCTCTCCGGAACATGGGCAAGAAGACTGTCATGATCAACTACAACCCGGAGACGTACTCCACCGATTTTGACACGGCCGACAAGCTCTACTTCGAAGAGCTCAGCTACGAGCGTGTCATGGATATTTACGAGCTTGAGGCTGCCAGCGGTGTGGTGGTTTCTGTTGGTGGCCAGCTGCCGCAGAACATTGCCCTTCGCTTGCAGGAGACTGGTGGCGCCCACGTCCTTGGTACTGACCCCAAGGACATTGATAAGGCCGAAGACAGGCACAAGTTCTCTCAGATACTGGATAGCATTGGCGTCGACCAGCCTGCCTGGAAGGAGCTCACCTCCTTTGCTGATGCCGAGGCCTTTACTGAATCCGTTGGATACCCGGTGCTTGTCCGTCCCAGCTACGTCCTGTCCGGCGCGGCCATGAACGTCATCTATAGCCCCGACGAACTTAAGGAGAAGCTCCTTAATGCCAGCGCTGTTTCTCCCGATCACCCTGTCGTCATCACCAAGTTCATCGATGGCGCTCAGGAGATTGACGTTGATGCCGTCGGCTCCGGCGGTGAGCTTCTGATGCATGCTGTCAGTGAGCACGTTGAGCCGGCCGGTGTCCATTCTGGCGATGCCACTCTGGTCCTTCCCCCCGCATCCTTGGACCAGTCCGTCATGGACCGCGTCAAGGGGATTGCCGAGAAGGTCGCCAAGGCCTGGAATATCACGGGCCCTTTCAACATGCAGATCATTAAGGCTGACCAGGAGGGCGCTGAGCCTCAACTGAAGGTCATTGAGTGCAATCTCCGTGCGTCTCGCTCTCTCCCGTTCGTCAGCAAGGTCCTGGGCACCAACTTTGTCGATGCCGCCACGAAGGCGGCTGTTGGACGTGACGTCCCTGAGCCGGTGGATCTCATGAAATCCAAGCGTGACTATGTCGCTACCAAGGTCGCCCAGTTCAGCTGGACCCGCCTTGCTGGCGCTGACCCGTTCCTCGGCGTTGAGATGTCGAGCACTGGTGAAATTGCATGCTTCGGAAAGGACCTGGTCGACGCCTACTGGGCGTCTCTCCAGTCGACGATGAACTTCCGTATGCCGGAACCTGGCGAGGGCCTGCTGTTCGGTGGAGACACCAGCAACCTAGCACTGTCCAAGATCGTCGACTACGTCCAGCCGCTTGGCTACAAGTTCTTTGCGGCCAGCCCCGAGGTCAAGGCTCATCTTGAATCCTCTGCCAAAGGCAACGTCTCTGTTGAGGTGATTGAGTTCCCCAAGGAGGACAAGAGGGCGCTCCGCGATGTGTTTAGGAAGTACGACATCCGCGGCTGCTTCAACCTTGCTAAGAGCCGGGCGAAGACCCTGCTCGACGAGGACTATGTCATGCGGCGGAACGCCGTTGACTTTGGCGTTCCGCTTTTCATGGAGGCAAAGGTTTGTCTCAGCCACTTAGCCATATGTCAGTAGTGAATGCTAACTCCTGCAGACTGCTCTCCTCTTCGCTCAGGCCATGAGCGAGAAGCTGCCTCGCCCAGACGGCATCCCGTCCGAGGTGCTCAGCTGGTCCGAATTCGTCGGCAACAAGCGCATGTAAATTTGGATTCATGAAACCCCGCAAAAGTTTGGTTTCTATAAATCTAATCGCCGTCCGTACCACACACTGTCTGCGGACGGAGAAAAGCTACCTTTGGCGTAAGGCTTCATGTTGATAGACTACTCGTTTCGGTTCAGATTGGCGCAACCTGCTTGTGTACTGAGTGTTTGAGCGAGAATAATACGAGTCTCGTATGCTTTCTTATTTACTGTCTGTATTAGCATATTGTATTCAATGGAATCTTTCTGTATCTAAGATACTATCTGCTTCCAGCATGTCCTAGTTAGTTATTAGGCGCAATCGATGACTAAGGCATCGCCGATAGTTAACTTATCAGCGCATATTTACATCTTGTCTACCAATTCCCATTAACTTATCCAAGGCCTTCCCCGGACCAGCGTGACAGATCTACTTCCTCAAAACACATCACCCTTGCCCTTGGCAAAATCCCAGAAGCCACCATGTCCACCGAGACCTCCCTCCCAGGTCTCCACACAAAAACAAACCCCGGACCAGCCCCCAATGGCATGGGGACCGGACTCTTTGCATCAGCAGAGATTGGGACAGGAGAAGACGTTTTGAATATTCAGCTCCCCTTCTCAGCTGTTCTGGACACGCCTCGGTTAGAGGATACGTGCTCTGGATGCTTTGGGAAGAAACAGCTGGAGCGGGAGGAAGTCGGGACGCAGCTAAGGGCTTGTACTGGGTGTGGTGTTGCGAGGTACTGCGATAAGGTCTGTCTACTACTAATTTTTACAATACATATCATGACCCGTACAGTACTTCAGTAGTAGAGACTGACCAAATCGAGCAGACCTGCCAAGCCAAAGACTGGAAGACGGCACACTCACTCGAGTGCAACGTCTTCAAAAAGCTGAAGCCGAGGATTCTCCCGAACAACGCCCGAGCTGTGCTGCGGATTGCCCTGCGCAGCGAGCGGCAGAAATACAAGCCGCGGGAGCTCGATTTCTTTCTGCGGCTGGAGACGCATGCGCGGGAGATCCGCGACCAGAGTCCACGCCAGTGGGAGCGTATCGCGCTCTCGTCGAAGGCTGTCAGGGCGTATTCTGGGACGGAGGTGAAAGAGGAGACGGTTTCTTCGTTTTTTGCGAAGGTGCGGTCGGCCCCTTTCCTTGTTATTGTTTGGGTGTATGGCTGATTTGTTTTTGTTTTTGAAGCTGGATCTGAACTCGTTCAATCTTACGAACGCCCTATACGACCGTATCGGGCTGTATATTCATCCGTATGCGGCGCTGGTAAACCACAGCTGCGAGTTTAACTCTGTCGTTGGGTTCGACGGCGACGAGCTGCATGTCAAAGCGATTCGGCCGATCAAGCAAAACGAGCAGATATTTATATCGTACGTTGATGCAACGAACCCATCCAAAGCTCGGCGAAAGGAGCTGTCTGAGCGGTATTACTTCGATTGCCAATGCCCGAAATGTGACAGGGAAGGTACTAGCCGTGAAGACAGCTTCTTGACGACGCCGCAGGATCTGTCAACAGTTGAAAAAGTCGAACGACAGGTCCAGGAGCTCGCCGAGTCGGCATCTATCTGCGAACCCGCAGAAGCGATCCAGAAACTCGAGTCAGCCATGACGCTCCTCCGACAAACCTCCATATGGCCACTCACACGCCAGCCGTACGTTTCCCTGCGCGACGATCTGATAACAAACCTGCTGGCAGCGGGCAGGTTCAACGCAGCCTTCGCCCAAGCCTCAATCCGGTATATGCGCATCGATCCAGTCGTCTTCCCCCAGGAATCCCACCCAATCCGCCAAATCCACGCCTGGGCGCTGGCTAAGCTGGCCATCCACCTCTCGCAGGGGGTAGAGCTGAACAGCGGCGACGTCGATATCCAGCGCTTCCAGCTCGACTTCGGCCTCGTTATCTGGTCCATCCTGAATGGACTTGTTTCTGGGGAGTCGCGGAGCTGCGCGGTGCCGAGTTTCAGAGGACTGGCGAGATCGGCATTCAGTGGGGTGCATGGGCAGTTCATTGCTAATGGCCTTGATCCTGGGGGGATGGGGGATGCGATTAAGAGGGAGTGGGCTAAGGTTGGAAAGGTCGTTCAGGAGGGTCTGGAAAAGTGATGTGATAGTATGTATAGGCGGGCGGCGCTGCATATCACTTACGAGTCTTTGGCTCTTCATTGAAGTTGGCTAACATGTACTCTGCAGGACTCATCTATTATTATCGATTACATTGGGCCTAAACAATCCGTCAACTCATACACGCACCCATACGAATCGCAAAGCTTTGGTTGTCTGGATGCCTCCATTTTACCATTGTCCAGAACCATTCTCAATGAGCGAGTCCTCCCGCCAGAGGGAACAACACACTGTGCAGGGATAATGCAACTATGTATGTTAAGAATGACCGATTTGGCTGCGCGGGCATGGACTCCAAACAAAGTGTCCGCGCACAGTACATTGCGCATCTCGGGGATGAAGGAACTGGGGGACTCCGAGACCTATTCCCGGTCTTTTTCTCGAGCCTGGGCACTTCATCAGCTTGTGAGACTTGTCGGATATGTGGTGGGATCGTTTTTGTTTTCTGCTTACGGGACGGTGTATAGGAATGGTTAAGCGTCAGGATGGTTACTCTCTGGAATTTCGTATGGGCAGGGAAGAGACATGATACCTATAGGCATATACCATAACTTAGGCCAACAGCGAGACGTAATTCAACTCGTTAGCTTACAACAGTCGCGACCAATGAAGCTTGTTTCATCTCATTTCTTCTCATGCCGACTAGATAAGACCTAAGAAATAACGACGCAGGATACTCCATCCATCCCATATCTTCCCGCCCCCAAACAACACCGCACCATCGTTTTACTTGAGGGGAATGAAACGGGAAGAGTGGGTGGCACCGATACCGGGTCTACCGTGCCTGACCGGCTTGCTGTAGGGCCGTTAGCATACCAGAGGAAAACCAAGAACAGAAGAGCAGGAAAACGTACTATGAGATGGAGAACTCGGCAAGGTAGTGGCCAACCATCTCGGGCTTGACTTCGATCTGGTTGAACTCCTTCCCGGAGTAGATACCGATGACGCTGCCGATCATCTCGGGGACAACAATCATGTTACGGAGGTGCGTCTTGACGAGATCGGGCTTCTCGTTGGGCCTGGCCTCCTGCTTGGCCTTGCGGAGCTTCTTGATCAGGCCCATCGGCTTGCGCTTGAGGCCGCGGTTGAAGCGACGGCGGGCGCGGGCGTGCACGACATCACGGAGCTGCTCCGAGGAGAGGTCGAGGAGCCTGCGGGGGTTGTCAGTTGGTGTTGTCCTCCTTTTCAATTACTCGGATCATGGTCGACGTACTGGTCGAGGTCGATACCCCGGTAGGTAAACTTGCGGAACTGGCGGCGCTTCTTCAGCTCTGTTGGCGAGGATATCTGTCAGCGGCTGGCTCGAGGAATTTTGCGTATTCCGAGTATCGGATCCGTCATCTCCTCCCATCATGACAAAAATCGTTCCCATCGTTCCGACGCATCCGTGGCAATCGATTGGGTGTATCAAGGTGAAAAGGGTTAGAATAACGTACCAGCAGCCTCCTCGGGGTTCTGGAAGAGGATATGTTAGTTCACCATCATCTGGCCTCTGGCGACGATAAAAAAGCATCGGGCACTCACGTAATCGGCGTCAGCCATGATTGCAGGAGTTCCTTAGGGGTCGCTTTCCGAACGGTCACTCGAAAAGCGAAGGAAGACGGGTTGGCGTGGCGTGTCGTGTCGCTGAAGGGACGTTGTCGGGCGCTGAGGTTGTTGAGGTGGGCGCGGCTCGTTAAGCGATGCGGTTGAGCCCTAGCCCACTATGCCGCTTTGGGAAATTAGGGCTATTACTAGCCCTAACTCTCTACTCTGTACTCTACAGGTTATATGTACATCCATTTACGAGATGAATGTCAGATAGCTGCCATTCTATCGGATGTACATGTAGATGCTTTTTCGATTCATCCACTACAGTAGCAACTATTCAGTCACCTTAGGCTTTACACTCAAGGACGCACATCGGAGGTCAGGTCTGTATTGGCTAGTTCTCAGCTCGCATGCATAATTCGTAACCGCATCAGAACAGCCTGAGCAAACACAGGCCTGCAAAACCAGCCGGCGAAGTAATCCCCCAGACTGAAGCCGAACGGCCAGAACCCTGTCCCTCCGCGGATTGAACCCTTTCCAGCACTCGGCGCAACGCGTTTAGTCGAAGAGACCGAAGCCCATGTCCTCGTCGGACTCCTCCTCCTCCTTCTCTTCCTTCTTCTCCTCGGCGGGAGCAGCGCCGCCGCCGGCAGGAGCAGCAGGGGCCGCAGCACCACCACCGCTGGGAACGGTAGCAAGCTTCTCGGTACCCTCGGAGATGAGCTGTTGTTGGCGACACCGTTAGCATTGTCGCGATTGCAGAATTTGCACATGTGCGCGCAAGACTAACCTCCTGGATGTTCTTGCCCTCGAGCTCAGTCATGAGCTTGCTGAGACGCTCCTCGTCAGCGTCGATGCCGACGGAGGAGAGGACACCCTTGACGTCGGCGGCAGAGGGGGCCTCGTTGCCGGCGAGGGTGAGGAGGAGGTAAGCGGCGAGGTGCTTCATTTTGAATGGGCTTCTATTATGGCATCCAGTTAGGTCTCATTGTCCCCGGACACAAGAACATAAACCGGGCGACGCATACCAGATGAATTGGATAGACCGAACACGAGAGTCAATCGATTTAACCGCAGTTGGGCGGAGACTGAAACGTCGAGTTCGCTGGGATGGAGCGAGATGGAAGAGGAAGCGAATACTGACGGTGGGCGAGAAAAAGTGCGCTGCGGCTACGCTGTGGCTGGTGGGCGGTGTCTAAGCGAGGGGTGTGGCGTCGTGACACGTGACTGTCTACAGAGTTGCCTTTCGACCCGACGGTTTCGGCCTCCTTCTACAAGCCAGCTGGCTTCAGTTTGTATCCAACACTCCAGTCGGAGCTGGCGCAGTGCAACGGTTTTTTCGAGTCATGAATTTACTCCATACAAACCACCAGTGGTGAAACTTGTCTGTCTGTCTCGTCTTATTTCACGGCAACATGAGTGTAAGTTTCCGCTGCCTGTCTGGCTCGATCGATCATATTCTGACGAAACAGTTCCTCGACTCGGTACTCTCCTCGCTGGGCACCGGAAAGCCGTCGCCATTACCGACATCCCGACCGCCAGAGCCTCCAGTCTCTTCCTCGTCAACTAAGCCGGATACTCGAAAGCCTGGGACGGGATCGCTTGGTAATGGGAATGCCGGCGCAGGCACCAAGCGAAAGGCTGAAGACCAACTCCAACGTCGGCCGAATCCGGGCAGCCAAATACCTGATAGGAAGCCTACCTCCAAACCTTCTACATCTACGCCTGCGAAATCTCGCACAAACCCTACGCCACAACCTGCCGCGAAACCGGCACCAAAGGCCGGCGTGTCAACTACTCAAAATCCCGGCGCAGTGTCTTCGAAAGCGCCACCCAAGAATTCCTTTGCGGACATCATGGCAAAGGCAAAGGACCTGCAACAGAAGACTCCGACGACCGTGGGCATGCTGAAACACGAGACTGGCCCGAAGGAACGGCTGAATAAGACCGAGCGCAGGAAGCGGGTGATGGAAGCTCGCGAGAAGGAGAAAGTTGCGCGGTCTGGAAAGATGACCGGTCGCAACCCCAAAGCGGGAGGCCCAGCAGCAGCTGGAAAACGGGAGCCGGAAGTACCATCCTACAAGGGCACAGGAAGACCAACGCAACCGTCGCAACCGTCGCAACCGTCACAGCCGGCGTATCGTGGAACGGCCGGCCTACCAAGCCGGGTAGACCCGAAAGATCGGAAACCGCAGACCGGCCAGCGGTCGAAAATGGACGATTATCTGGGAACGGACGAGGAAGACGAGGGCGAGTATGCGGACGAAAACGACGACTACTATTCGGAGTCTTCGGACATGGAAGCTGGCTTGAACGACGTGGAGGCGGAAGAAGCCACTGCTTTGAAGACTGCCCGACGAGAGGACGAAGAGGAGTGGCAGGCGGAACTTGCGGCCAAGAAGGAGAAGGACGACCGGCGCAAGAAGCTGGATTCACTGGCGTCCAGGTCGAAGTGATGCTGTTGTTTCTTTCTGTTTGGGGGCATCTTGACACGGAGTATCGAGCGGGGTGCATGCATACCAGGCCCGGTTCTTGGATGCTTTACTGGCTTTTGGTTTTAGTTTCTTTGCTGCATCAGCGAGCGTCCAGGAGGATATGGGAAAGTAACTACATACAGTATTAGCGGGCGTTGTTAACAATCAAGACAATCATATCATTTTGCTGACTGAGCCCCACCTGACATCACCGCCGCATCCTTGCAAGGCCTCGCTCACTCGACACCTCGACATTCAGAACAACTCCCGCCTCTCACCCTCTTTGTATCCAGCAATCCAGACCACCATGGAGTCTGTGCATCACGTGTCGACCTCCTCCAAAATCCTCTTCAGCAAAGTCCGCCGCATCGTGCCTCCGCTGATCGAGAAGTTCCACAAAGGTCATCATTCCCTTGTATCTTGGGTAGCGGCAGAACTGACGAATACAGGCCAGCATGGACGCGTCGCTGTTATCGGGGGCTGCTCAGAGTATGTGCGCCGCTCTTCCTCAGGCCAATCAAATCCTGACGACGATGAAGCTACACAGGAGCTCCATACTTCTCCGCAATGGCATCTGCCAAACTAGGTATGTCTGAGCGTGTATTACTGTTTCAGTGGCTGACTTTGACAATAGGCTGCGACATGGTACGGTGGCACCCGTAATAGCTACACTGTAGACACTAACATAGCGCAGAGCCATGTTATTTGCGAGAAATCAGCAGCTCCGGTTGGTTCTCCCAGTCGCATTATCGATGGCCAACCAGCAATTGACTTACTCCTCAGGTCATTAAAACATACTCCCCCAACCTAATGGTCCATCCGCTACTTCCCAGCGTCGACACAGTCAAAGACCCGAACTCGATCGACGCGCCGGCGCTGGCTGGACCGATCATCGGCATGCTGCCGCGCCTGCATGCGCTGGTGATAGGCCCCGGGCTGGGCCGCGACACGGTGACGCTCAAGGTCGTCGCGGAGGTGATGAAAGAGGCGCGGTCACGGTCGATACCGTTCATCTTGGACGCGGACGGCCTGACCATGGTAACCGAGGAGCTGGGTCTGATCCGTGGATACAAGCAGTGCATTCTGACGCCCAATGTGAACGAATTCGCCCGCCTGGCCAAAGCCGCGGGCGTCGATGTCCAGAGCCAGTCCAAGGTCCAGCCTGGTCCGGGAGAAGACAAGACCAGCAAAGAAGCGGAAGCTTGCGAGAAGCTCGCGAACGCTCTGGGCGGCGTGGCAATTGTTCAGAAAGGACCGCACGATGTGATCTCGAACGGCGTCACCAGCATTGTCTCTGACGTCATGGGGGGGCTGAAGCGAAGCGGTGGACAGGGGGATACTCTGACCGGATCACTGGGCACACTGCTGGCGTGGCGAGCCGCCTACCATAACGGGCTCTGGGACTCGGGAGAGAAGGAGAACCCGAAGGAAGCGCAGAGCAAGCAGGACGTGACGGCGGAGCTGGAGTCGGAGGACAGGCGGATGTCGCCGGCGACATCGCTGATTCTGGTTGCCTGGGCCGGCAGTGGGATCACGCGCGAATGCTCTCGGCGGGCGTTCAATGTGAAGGGACGGAGCATGCAAGCCGGGGATCTGACGGATGAGGTGCATGAAGCCTTCTTGTATTTGATTGGGGAGCCCGAGCAGTCCAAGATGCGTCTGTAGGGGCTATGAATATTGCATTTGGAATTTAGCATACAACTACCTGGGTTACGTTGGCCGCGAGGCGAGACAGCATGAATCAGCGTTCACCCAGCTCCTGGAGACCGCGGCATCAAGACGTGCCAGTAAGAGAGGCCGCTACTGAACCTACTGAACAATCTGACTTCTGTCCGTTCGTGTGACCCAATATCTCCAAGCCACGTCCACTGGGATAGTCCTAGATATGCCGGAAAAGTAGTTTGTGAAGTCACCAGCCCGGAAACCCAGCATCCCATCCGCCGAAATCCGGTCCCAGCGCAGAGGACGTATCCATGGACCAAATGCAAGGGAATACGACCACCACAGCTCTGGTACAACATACAGGCACACGTGGTACGGCACCATCGTCGGGGACGAGTATCTGGACGTCGGCTGGTTCTAAACATAGCCAGACAGGCCCAGACAGGTGATCGATTGCCGCTTCAAGCTGGTCATTTTTTCACTGCTAGCCCTGTGTGTTCCAGACTTCGTATCGGCCGGCCAATGGGTTAGCAACGCCAGTCCGAAATGATAGACTTTCCGGGAATCCAGTCCCAATGCTGGGACCGGCGTGGCCTGCGCGAGTGTCTGTGGCTGAACTTGTTCGGATATGGGTTGTTGACGTGTGGGCTGGTGGGTGGATGATGGCAGCCGTGTCTCATCTTGTCTGTGTCTTATCTTTCGAGGCGAGGCGAGTCGAGGAAATAGAAGAAGAGAAAGGGAAAAAAGGTATATAAAGGGCTTGAGTCTATCCAGATCATACTACCTCCCGTCCACCATTGTCTACTACAAATATCCACACAAGAATCAATCCTATATACACCAACCATGAAATCGCTCTCCATCTTCCTAACCACACTCCTCACCACATCCTCCACCCTCGCCGCGCCGCACCCCCACCACCCCCCTGTCTGCGGCTCCTGCAACCCGGTCTCCGGCGAGAACAACTGCGACATCACGACCTCGTGTATCAACACGGGCCAGCGCTTCCACTGCGCCTGCCGCGCGGGCTACAAGGCAAGCGCCGACAACGAGGACTTCTCCAAGCATTTCCGGCTCGACATGCCCGATTACCAGCACCTGGTGTTCACGACCGAGCATACGGAGTGTAATAAGCTGTGCGATAATCCGCATGGCGCGAGTGACGAGCTCTGTGCGGAGGTGCCGCTTTATGAGGAATGTGTTGCTTAGGTGGGCTGGTTGATTGGGTAGGTGGTATATAATGGTTGGTTAGGGCTTTGGGTATTGAAGAGATTGGTTAATTTCGGCATGTGTATGTCGCTCCTTTATATACTGGTTTTCAGGATGGAAAGGCCCATGAATTACGAATAGTCGAATAGTCTACGTGATGCTCAAGTATAATCGTGTTATTCAATCCAGCCCTAACCGAACGCGTAACCAGATGCTACCCATAACTGATCGAAGCCGAAACGCATGTAGTCTTCTATTAAATAGTCCTCACAGCTCCATCCTCTCAGTTCCAGCGGCATCAATAAACACCAGCCGTGTCCCCCCAGCGGTTATTTGCCAGATCTGTGAAACATCAGCAACCGTATAAACAGCGTAGTCAGCCAACTTACATCTAGCTCGGCATATTCATCAATCGCCATGGTTAACTGGTCCTCTGTGAACCCCTTGGCCAGCACTCTCTCCCTGATCCTCCTCATGCTGAGCTCGCCTTCCTCCCCGTCACCCACGGCCGCGGCACCGCTTTCCCGCATGCCTCGAATCAGACTGTAGATCTTGCTGCTGGGAGTGTGGTCCACGCCGCTCTGGCCATCGTGCTCGAGTGAGTCCTTGCTTACTGCAATGAGACGCAGCGCCTCGTCCACATCCTCCATAATAACCTGGTTGCTGAATCGCAAGCGCGCGAGAGCTTGTGACAGACGGACCACGGCGAGCAGCGTACGCGGGGTAACGGGAGAGAACTGCTTATTGGTAGCCTCGTCCTTCTTCTGCTGCTTTCGTATCTGCACGTATGCTCCAACCATGTAGTCGGAGATCGACGGCGGAACGACTGGCCGGTACGTCCGGGCCTTGGCGATGTATTGGCGCACTTCATGGGGGGTGAAGACGGCTCTGGTGTCTTCGTTCTCGGGGTGTTTGTTGTACATATGGACATAAGCAACATGGTTCGCCAGTTCCTCATCTGCCTCGCGGGATGGGGTATCAAGAACAAGAAACGTGACGTCAAAACGGGAAAGCAGAGCCGCGGGAAGGTTGATGTTTTCGACTGGAGACACTCGTGGGTTGTATCGTCCGTACAGCGGGTTGGCTGCCGCCAGGATTGATGTGCGTGCATTGAGAGTTGTCGTGATTCCCGCTTTCGAAATAGAGATTGTCTGCTGCTCCATAACTTCGTGGATGGCTGTTCTATCCGCATCTTCCATTTTGTCGAACTCGTCAATGCAGCAAATGCCGTTGTCGGCGAGAACCAGCGCTCCTCCCTCCAGCACCATCTCGTCGGTCACCGGGTCTCTCATAACTGCCGCAGTGAGACCAACACCGCTGCTTCCACGGCCGGTCGTATACACGCCTCGCGGAGCGACCTTGGTGATGTATCTCAGCAACTGTGACTTGGCGACACCAGGATCACCCATCAGACAGATATTGATATCTCCACGGATGTGCAAGCCATCACCCATTTCCTTCGTAACTCCTCCGATAAGGAGCAGCAACAATGCTTTCTTGATGTCCAGGTGACCATAAATCTCCGGCGCGATGGACCGAGACAGGTATTCGTACATCTGCCCGGACTTTTGGTACTGTTCGATCTTTCGAAGAGTGCGGTTTTCCATCAAGAGTTCATTATAGGTCTTCTTATGTTGCGTGATATGCTGGGCTTCCAAGTAAGTGTCGGTCAGCAAACCAGCGCGGATGGCTTTGAACCCAGTGTAAGGAATCGGAAGGAATATCCCTGCAATATCGATATAATCGCCGGGATTGAGCTGCCGCGTGAGACTTCCATGGCAGTGGATAGTTAGTGTCCGCGGGATGTGGCCAACAGGGACCTGATCTGCCATCTCTTGGACCTTCACTTCCTGGAATGGGACAAATTTTGACGCCCGAGTGGAGAGGAATAACTGCCCCTTGGAGTTGTTTTTCGTGCATTCTTCGGACAGGCACTCTGACATGGGAAGGAATTGTTTCGTGGTAATTGGCTGGAAAACCTCGCATCCGCATCGATCGCACGTGTAGGCGTTTATCTGAACTGCCGGCTTCACATCGGATACACGAGTTGTTATACACCGGATTGTAATGAGACCGCCAAGGTGCTCCGCTTTGACATTTCGGACTGCGAGGGCCTTGGGGTCACGTTCGCTGCTGGACCCGGACGGCGTAAGCGGCTTGAAGTTGAGGGTGTATCGACGGGTCAGTTCAGGGGGGAAAATCGAAGAACCTGCGGCTGCATCCATGTCCGCCTCCATGGCCATGGCCATGGTTTCATTACGCTTTTCGCGCTGCGACATGATAACATCAAGGACATCGTCTTTAAACCTGCGGGGGGTTAGCCATAGGCTTCGTTGTTTCCAGGCTGCAGCATACGTCATTTCCTTAGTCTCCCTGGGCATAACAGCATCCGCTGCCTGCGAAAACAGATCGATATAGCGTTTGGTATTCTTTTGCACCGATTCGACGAGTCTCAAGTTCTGGTCCTCCGGAAGCGACTTTTCGAACTGCACAACTGGAATTAGCCGCATTGCATACACAATATATTAAACGCTTACCGTCACGAGGTCGTCCAGCTCGATGAGGATACTTGTCTGATCCCGATTTGCGACATCCTGCAGCATCTGCATGTATTTGTGCTTCGGTTCGCGATGCCTCCTGTCAGGCCTCTGTTCCCCATTCTCGCCCTCCGCGTCGTCCATAAAGTCGTATTCATCACTGGTGCCATCGCCATTGATATGTAGGTCCTCAATCGCCTCTGTTGCAGCCGTTTCGGACGCCGACTCAAAGCTCTTGAAGTGCTGGAGGAAGTCCTTGAAGGAATTCAGCTGAGCCGTATAGTCAACGGGCGCGGGGTACTGAAGCAGAGCCATGATGCGGGAACAAGGCAGCCAGGAGGACCGATAGCTGGGAAGCAGGAAGGATCGAAGGGAAGGCAGACAGAAGGCAAGGAACCCGATCGGAATGCGGTGGACCGAAAAACACGACGCGACGCGGCAAAACGCGTGACAGCGCGCTAGCCCCTATAGGGGATAGTGAACAGTCACGTGTGGCGGAACGGAACAAGTCTCGGTCCGAAGGAGTTCGGCGAAACACGATCCGGACCGGCGGGCAAGTGACTGCGGAGTCGATCAGGTCCGTCCGGGGCATGGCTTCTTCTTCCCCAAAGTCTTCCTTTTCGTCTCTCTGCCTGTTCGCGGCCTGTTCTGTCTGTTAGCGGCCAAACATGGCGCCTAGAAAACCGTCCGCGACGGCCGAAGTCGCTCTCGTCCAGCTGAAGAATTGCCTCGTGAACTTGCCGCCGTCTCTGGTCACTCTGCTGGTCAATGCCAACACTGTAAGCTGACTCTGTCGAATCGCGTCCAGGTTTGGCTGACACGGGCAAGACTGCGCAAAACATTATTGTCGAGCTGCAGTACCATTCCACCGGGAAAGCCAATGGCAGTTCCCCGCGGTCATGCTATCTGGGTTGGACGGGAATGCCGAGCAGACGAAAGCTCGCACCCGTAGTCGGGAAAGATGGGATCAGTGGCGGTTCCTCTGCCAGAGAGGATCTGTCGACGGTCGAGCTGGATACTACATTCGCGAGGCTTTTGGGGCTCGCAGAAGGGCAGAAGGTATGCCGACATCTTCAATCGGTTCGTGACATTTCTAACCAACTAGGTCGGGTTGTTCATTCACCTCGACCCTCCGATAGCCCATACGATCAACATTGAGCCCATGACTCCGGAAGACTGGGAGAGTACGGTTTACCCGAAAGGTATCGGTTTATATTGCGTCGGCTAACTCCTGTGCTTTACAGTCATCGAACTGCATGCGAACTTCCTAGAACTCAATCTTCTGTCTCAGATCCGTGGTCTTCCAAATCCCACATACGAGGCAGCGCAGCCGGACCATATGCATCCCCTCGCGCTGCATCTTTCTCCGACATCCACGGCCAACATTGTCGTTACCTCGCTCACTCCTGCCCCACCGGATACCTCGGCATTCGCAAAGATATCTCCCGACGCGGAAGTCATCGTCGCCCCGAAGGTCCGCTCCAAGAAAGGCGCGCGCGGTGACAGTCGAAGTGGAAGCAGTAGGAGAAGTGTTGGGGGAAGAAGCACTGGAAGTACGGTACGACCAAAAAGTACAAGCAGAGGATCGCTCTACCTACGAGGTGTCGACCGCCAGTGCGCCGATCCCGGCTTTGACAAAGAATCGGAAGGCGACAGCAACCAGGATTTCCGTGTCTGGCTTGATCCCGATTTGCTTGTGACGAATGAACTCCGGGGCGTTGGTTGGGCGTGTATTAGCGTCGTCCAACCTTCCGGCATCAAGCCCCCGCCGGATCCTCAGCAACATTTGAACCAGACGGAGCAAAAGTCAAACGAGGCCGGATCTCCAGCTACGAAGCTTGTCGCGAAGCTGGCTCCTTGGGAGGACGCACCTGACAATCAGCATGCGGCACTGTCAAGCCCGCTATGTAGTGCCCTGGGTGCGGATGGAATGGTAGGCGGCATTGTCCGCGTTGAGGCGGGTCCACCACAGCTGCAACGATCCGCCGTCAAGTCACTGAAGGTGCATCCATTCATGACCGACCCATCGAAAAAGAGAGACGGATTGAAATTTGGAGCTGACACCGCCGCGGTGAAGGATGCGCTAGCTGAGCGTATAAAAGTCCTCTATGGCAGTCCGGGTTCAGAGATCGGGCTGCTGTCGGGCGCCTTGACCGATGGGATGATTTTGCCAAAGGCTGATAACCACGCGTCTGTATCAGCGTTCGATGGTGCCATAGTCCGTTTTGATCCGCCGCAGAGGGATTCTGATGGCAAGCCGGCATTTGGGTGGATGCTGGGATCAGAAGTCAGGTTGGGCATTGAAGTGCAGTCCGAAATACCTAGGCCAGTTGGCCAGGCATCATCCGCACTCCCTATGGATGATCCGATTCCCTCTACCAGCCCTGAGCTTGTGGGCATTGATCAGACCATTTCTCAATGTCTTGACAACCTTACAAAGTCGTCCTCCATTTTGCTAGCGGGAGGAATCGGGTGTGGGAAGACGGCTCTAACTCACCTTTTGGCGCACCGCGTTCGGAAAGAGCATCTTTTCAATGTGAAATACTTCTCTTGCCGGAAACTTGTCACCGACGAAACTCGAATCTCAAACATCAGGGAGACTCTGAGCCGGCTTTTCATGTCGGCCTCTTGGTGCGCCCGCCTGGGTGGGCGTTCCATGGTGGTCCTCGACGACCTCGATAAGCTAACACCAGTTGAGACCGAACTGCAAGTAGGAGGCGATAATGGGCGGAGCCGCCAAAATAGCGAGGTTATATGCTCAATGGTCCGGGAGTATTGTTCCATGAACTCGTCTGTGGTGTTGCTGGCAACTGCACAAGCGAAAGAGTCTCTGAACAATGTTGTGGTCGGCGGTCATGTGGTTCGCGAGATCGTCAATCTGAGAGCACCGGACAAGGAAGGGCGCCGTAAAGTCCTCGAGAAACTGACCAGCCAAGACAGAGGAACCGCCATGGTCAACGGTCACGCCGATGACATGAGCTCGTCCGCTCGCGACTCATGGCTGGATCCTTCTAACCCGGGAAGTCGACCCAGTTCAGCCGGCGGTGACGGCTTCGTTCTTGCGCGGGATATTGATTTCCTCGAAATGGCTGGGAAAACAGACGGTTATATGCCTGGCGATCTTGTCTTGCTTATTTCACGAGCTAAGAACGAGGCTCTTATACGATCTGTTCATGACAGTCAATCGGGTTCAGGAGCGGTAAGCCTTGCGGCTGAGGACTTTGAGAATGCTCTCAAGGGATTCACTCCGGCGTCTCTCCGTAATGTGACCCTCACCTCTTCCACCACAACCTTTTCGGCAATTGGTGGTTTGCACGGCACGCGGAAAACCCTTCTGGAGACCCTGCAGTACCCCACCAAGTATGCACCCATTTTCGCACAGTGTCCGCTCCGATTGCGGTCTGGGTTGCTTCTGTACGGATTTCCGGGTTGTGGAAAGACCCTTCTGGCCAGCGCGGTAGCAGGCGAGTGTGGACTGAATTTCATCAGCGTCAAGGGCCCGGAGATTTTGAACAAGTACATCGGAGCCAGCGAGAAGAGCGTGCGCGACTTGTTCGAACGAGCGCAGGCGGCGAGACCGTGTATTCTCTTCTTCGATGAATTTGACAGTATTGCGCCCAAGCGCGGGCATGATTCGACCGGCGTTACCGACCGAGTGGTCAACCAGCTGCTCACGCAGATGGATGGCGCAGAGGGCCTTTCCGGCGTCTACGTACTGGCTGCAACCTCGCGGCCAGACTTGATCGATCCGGCACTGCTCCGCCCGGGTCGATTGGATAAGTCTTTGATCTGCGATGTGCCGTCGCATTCTGATCGGGTGGACATCATCCGCGCGGTGAGCGGGAAGCTGGCGATGAGCGACGAGGTGGCTGCGCGCATCGACGATATCGCCACACACACGGAGGGCTTCACAGGAGCCGATCTGCAGGCCGTTGTGTACAATTCGCACCTGGAGGCCGTGCACGACGCGCTCGGGGACCGAGGAACGACCGACAAGTCGACCTCGAAGGGTGGCGCCAAGCCGAGTGCGACAAGCACCAACAGTAAATCCTTCATCCAGTTCCTTTACGCATCCGACGAGCACGGATCCATGCCGTCGGCGGCGGTAGTCGCCTCCAAACTGGACGCGATGAAGGCCACCCGCCGACGCCAACGCCAGGCCGAGCAGGGAACCGGAGCTACTGCGCCTACGACGAACGGGGCAACCGAGGAGGAGCCGCGCGAGGAGATCATCGTCCGCTGGGAGCATGTCGAGCGGGCTCTGGCGACGACGCGGAGCTCGCTTAGCGAGTCGGAGCGCCGGCGGCTCCAGGGTATATACCGGGAGTTTGTGTTTGGGAGGAACGGGGAGATGCCGACAGGAGAGGGAGGTAGGGAAGTTGGGGGGCGAACGAGTCTGATGTAGAGATAGGTAGGGTGTGTAATATTTGCATATTCATCTATAGATAAAGCAGGTTTTTTTAATAGACGTTGTACTTGAGATGTCGATAGCGCAGAGAGAAGGGGAAAAAAAAAAAAAGGGAGTCCCCGCGACTCGAATCCGCACCCTCCCAATATCGCCCAACACCATAAAGAGGCAACATCACCAAAAAGGGTCTGTAACGTGTAAAAAAAAAACTGGTAGCTTCTCTTTGATTGAGCGTGTCATCCTTAGTGCAGGGGCCATGCTAATCTTCTCTGTATCTTTTCAAATTGACCAAATGCCCGAAGGCACTTGGTATTCCGAGAAGTGGTTTATATGGGAATCCTGACGTAAAAATGAGCGCTCTGATTGGTCCGTCGGATGAGTAAGGAACATCAAAAAGGGTGGGGAATGTGAGAGCTGATTGGATCGCAGAATGGTAAGGCAATGTGGGCAGACGGCTGGTTGACATAGACAACCTTCTTTTGTTCTTGTCGAGAATCCTGCAACATGTTTTTGAGACGAGGGGTTGGTTGGGGTTGGGAAGAATTACAGTGGGCTTTTGGGGCTTCTGTAGGCTGCCCTAACTAGCGCAACCGGACGACCCACCGTTGGCTAGCTACAGTAAATGCGTTGTACGTACGTATGAGCTGCTACAGAGAATATGCCACAATAAATTCCAAACATGAGGATATCCTTCAAAACACACAGGGCAGCCCATGCAGTCACAATTCTACTTGGATATCTTCTTGATACCCTGATACTCTTTGCCCTGTCAGGTACATACAGAGTCGGCCAGTAGATGCCGAGAGCCGAGATTGCGGGGAACTAGACCCCGGCAAACCAGCTAGATCCAGGCCAGGATGCACCGAGGCTCCCAGTGAGCCGAGTTCTGCCGCCGGCGTCTTTTCCTCTTCCTTGACAACTCTCTCTACAACTCCCTTCTTTCACACTATTTGGTCGCCATAATCATGCCCGTCGCTTCCAGCTACCCGTCCTTCGAGGTCCCCAACCTCGATCTCTGGACCTTTCTCTTCGAACGCAACGACAGACCCTACCCCGACGACAAGAGTATGGTTCCAAAGCAACGTCCAGCCTATTCAACTGCTAACCCGTACAGTCATCTACCAGGATGCCGACACCCAGCGATACTACACCTACAAGACCCTCAAAGACGCTGCGCTTACGTTCGGCAAGGGCCTACGGGCCGTCCTGGAGTGGAAGAAGGGCGATGTCCTGGCCCTGTTCACTCCTAACAGCATCGACACACCTGTCGTAACATGGGGAACCCACTGGGCCGGCGGCGTTGTGTCCCCCGCGAACCCGGCATACACAGCGGAGGAGCTGGCCTTCCAGCTGAAGAGCTCCGGCGCAAAGGCCCTGGCCACCCACGCGTCGGTCCTGCCGGTGGCCAAGGAGGCCGCGAAGAGAGTCGGGCTGTCGGAGGACCGGCTCATGCTGATTGGAGACGAGCGCGATCCCGACGCCAGGATCAAGCACTTCACCTCCGTCAGGAATATCTCGGGCACCACGAGGTTCCGCAGAGTCAAGTTGGACCCGTCCAAGGATCTCGCTTTTATCGTCTACTCGTCGGGGACGTCCGGGACTCCGAAGGGTGTCCTGTTGAGTCACAGAAACATCGTCGCCAATATTCTCCAGTTGACGGCTGGCGACGGCGGCAACTTGACCTGGAACGGCGGTGCTGATGGGAAGGGGGATCGCCTCTTGGCGTTCCTGCCCTTTTACCATATCTATGGTGAGTATTCTGCATTTCCGGATGAGGAGGTATACTAACGAGGGCCTAGGTTTGACCTGCCTCGTCCACGCGACTCTGTACACCGGCTACCAGTTGGTCGTTATGCAACGGTTTGACCTCGAGAAGTGGTGCGCGCACGTCCAAAACTACCGCATCACTTTCAGCTATGTGGTTCCTCCCGTGGTGCTCCTGCTCGGCAAACACCCCATCGTCGACAAGTACGACCTGTCGAGCCTGCGATTGATGAACTCCGGCGCGGCCCCGCTCACCCGGGAACTCGTCGAGGCAGTGTATGCGCGTCTTAAGGTCGGAATCAAGCAGGGGTATGGCCTCAGCGAGACCAGCCCAACGACCCACACCCAGCCCTGGGATGAATGGCACTCCTCCATCGGTTCTGTTGGCCGGCTGATGCCGAACATGGAAGCCAAGTACACGAGCACGCCCGAGGACGGATCCGAGCCGCAAGAAGTCAAGGTCGGCGAGGTGGGCGAGCTGTCATTGCGCGGGCCCAATATCTTCCTGGGATACCTCGACAACCCCACCGCGACTGCGGAGGCGCTCACTCCAGACGGATGGTTCCGCACAGGAGATGTCGGCTATCAGGACAAGAACGGGAGCTTCTACATTACGGACCGCGTCAAGGAGCTCATCAAGTACAAGGGATTCCAGGTTCCCCCGGCCGAGCTGGAGGGCATTCTGGTCGACAATGAGGCTGTCGACGACGTTGCGGTCGTCGGTATCGAGAGCGAGGCTCACGGCACCGAGGTCCCGCTTGCGTTTGTCGTCCGCAGCAGTAAGAGCAAGTCGTCTGGTGTCGGCGCGGACCAGGAGGCTCGCAATATCGTGCAATGGCTGGAAGGCAAGGTCGCGCAGCACAAGCGGCTGCGCGGCGGAGTCCGGTTTGTCAATGAGATCCCGAAGAGCGTTAGCGGGAAGATCCTGCGGCGGGTGCTCAAGGCGCAGGTGAAGGAAGAGGCCAAGGCGCCAAAGGCTAAGTTGTAACATGCTATACCGTTTATATACCTGCATTTATAGATCGATGGCTGAATATATGGCCGTATCGACGGCAAGCATAAATGTATAGATTATGTGATCTTGTCATTATTATTATGCAGACCCCTCATCTCCGTATTCCGGAGCATTTCCTCTGAATTCACTCTCGACATCATGTCAAGGACTTTGAACCATCCATTCAGCGGGCTGACACAGGATTTAGGGAAGTGCTGAAACGCCCGCGGGCCCTTTCAAAATCAGGCAGCACTGCCATTCCCCCAGTCCGGATTCGACAGAGATGAATGGAATCGCAATCATGCGGTGTATCCCGGGTATTGCCCTTGCAGTTCGGATCCGTCCTGAATGGCCTCGATACGCGGGCTGACGAGCGTGAAATTGAGTCTGGGATTTTAGCCAGCTTCTCATCAAATTCGCGATCTTGGTATTCGTCAGCCGAGCTCGAACGGTGGTCTGCCTTACAGGTATGTGGGACTGTCCGAGCCTCTTGATGCCCTGCACCACCGCCATGAGCCTTGCTGTCTGCGGTGGCTATACGAAGTCATCGGCATGATAGATGTTTGCGGACTTGGTTGGCTCACCGGCTGTCCACATCACGGCGCTTAGGTTTGGCGCTTCGTGTCCTGCCGGCATCTCGTATCCGAGCCGCAACGGGGCTGTAGCACCGTGACCCATCAATGGTTGCAGTTCCTCGACGCCATCGAGCTGCTAGTTCTCCTTCCTCACGAGACCCGCCCCTGAGAAGATGAAATAAAGTCGAGATCCTCGTCAGCTTGCTGAACCTGATGTTTCGCTCACCCCCTGCCTCGTTTCCTGACTCTGCCCAACCTCCTGGATCGCGCCAGAAAGCACCATACTAAACCCGACAAGAAAACAATCGAAACCAAAATGGCCCCTAGGCGTGGTGGTAGCGGCGGATTCGACATTGATGTCGACACATCCGATTGTGCCGCGGATGCGTTCAGTACGACCAGTTCGCGCGTTCGCATCGCTTTTTATGCGCTGTTCACCGTCGTCTATGCAGTTCTTACCTTCCTCGCGGCGACCAGTTTCCTTCGGAGCAAACGGAAGGGCAAGGCCTTGCTGCAGTGGTGGGCTCTTGGTGGTTCGATTCTCCTCGGTCTCTTGTAAGTTCTCACACGCCCCGGGAGAAATGAGTCTAATCTGTCTGATTAAAGATCTTTGATCCTGAGCATCATACTTGTCGCCCTTATTCAATGCGAAGTCGCGGGGGACATATCAGATGCAATGCGGGCCAATATAGCTATAACATGGCTGTATAGCGTGTCGGTATATCTCATGATCGCGGTTATCATGGTTCCGATAGTCAGACATCTTTATATGGCCACCGGCAAGATTGCAAAACTGGTCACTATCGTCAACGTCGTTTACCTTGCGCTCCTCGCGATTATCCTTGTTTGCTGGCTGGCCATCTACACCTTCATTACGCATTCGCAGCACACGGGTGACTACGATTATTTTATTGATTTGCACCGCCATAGATCTCGGATAGCGGTGGCGTATTATGCTATGGAAGCATTCGGAGTTCTCATAGCTGGTACGATGATGCTTATACTGCTTGTTCGACACTCGTCTCTTTGGCGTTGGGTAGGTTCACCCAGCGAAGTCTCTCTTCTTCCTTGTCCGACTAATATTTATTTTCGAATACAGACCCTGAAGGCTCAGGTTCTATTCCTGATTGTGGCTGCGCTCGGTTTGACCCTTACCAATATGGCCTCCAGCGCCGACGTCTATTTCGGATCCCACGATGTAAACTACCTGAACAAATCGATTAATGCGAGTTTGTTCATTCAACTCCTCTTTTATTCTTGCACCTTCGCTGTCGCGTTGTTCATTGCGTCGTCGCCCCATCTGTCGGACGCGAATCGCGCATACCCGCCAGTCGGCACTGCAATGCCACCGCAGCAGCAGGCAACATACCACAACCCTCCCGTGGTGCCGGAGCTCTATTCTCCGCAGAAGTAGCTGCAGTACGGGCAGAATTGGCGGCAGTGATGCCTTGCCTCATACCAGTTTGGGGATATTGCAAGGAACGGGCGGTCCGTAATGGGGGTACCTTAATGCTGTCTTATCGTCTTACATGACTTTTTTCTCATGTTTTCGTTCTTCTTTTATATACCCAACATGTATCTTCGATGCCACTCCTTCAACCTAGGACTTTTAATTGCATCCATGCTTTATTCCGCCCAGCCCCAACCCTAGCCCTCCTGTCATCATACATGACTCCGAAACACCGCCGAGAGAGAGAATTATACTGCTTTTTCCTTGGCAGGCCATGTCTTTGACCCGTGCCAAGCAGGCCTTCCGTATTGCCATGACTACAACCAGCTGTGTCTTCAAGGTATATCGCATAACCAGCAGACGTGCCAAGGGAATATCCAATATCATCCATGCGATGCAGCTGATTTTTGGTTTACGTATATCGCAATGAGATGGAATTATTCTATAGGTTAGTGTCCCGGGTCCCTTGAAAAACGGGGTTGTTGGGCCATATTAGCTATTGGAGGATATAACCATAGACACCAACCAAGCAAGGCAACTGACTTCTAGAAATAAAACCCGTTTAACTCCTCCCATGAAGACTTGGCTATAAGCACCCTCGGACCCCTCGAGCCGCACTGGATTTTTACTACGCAGGCAGGCTCCAGCTTGTGGAACGCTCTTCAGCCCTGGATGGGTGTTTCCCGCCGCAGACAAAGAGCGAGAGTTGCACGAAACTCGCGGCGCCAAGGTAAGCAAGCCTTTGCCGGATTTTTCTTTGGTGCTTGAAGTAGTATATAAATATCTGGGCTGGTCCTGGTTGCGGGATGTGGTTTTTTCAGCGATCGCGCATTTGGGTTGTGTTTTCTCTCTCTTCTGGAAAGATGCGAGTTGCGGGTATCGTGGCCGTTTTGGTGTCTACAGCGTTGGGTTCTTTTCATGATACGCAACATCGGAAAGTCTCGAGTGACGGGTTCCAGCCTCCGTATCTGAATGATAAAACCAAGGGTATGTGTGGGTGATGCTGAGGTATACAGGTCCGTTGGCTGATTGAGACAGGTTTCGTCGTCAACGGGAATGCAATCCCAGAAGTCGACTTCGACGTCGGCGAGTCCTACGCCGGAAACCTGCCCAACTCGCCGTCCGGAAACTCGAGTCTTTTCTTCTGGTTCTTCCCGACGAGCAACCCGGACGCGTCTGATGAGGTGCGTGTAATCCTTCTTGCCTAACCCCCCACCCCCCCATCCCACCACCCCATCTCTTTGGACATTCCTAAGCTAAATCGCCAGATCACCATCTGGCTGAACGGCGGCCCCGGCTGCAGCTCGCTCGCGGGGTTCCTGCGCGAGAACGGCCCGTTTCTGTGGCAGCCCGGGACGCCAAAGCCATATGCCAACCCATACTCATGGACGAACCTGACGAACATGGTGTGGGTGGATCAGCCGGCGGGGACGGGGTTCTCGCCAGGCCCGTCGACGGTGCGCAATGAGGACGACGTCGCGCGGCAGTTCCTGGATTTCTGGAGGAATTTCGTCGAGGCTTTTCAGCTGCAGGGGAGAAAGGTGTATCTTACCGGTGAGAGCTATGCCGGGATGTACATCCCGTATATTGCGTCGCATATGCTGGACGAGGATGATAAGATGTTTTTTGATGTCGCCGGGGCGATGATTTATGCGCCGTTTATTAACGCGCCCGAGGCACTGCATGATGGTAGGGCTGGCTTCATTGTCTTTTGGTTGATGGTTGGACTGACGGCGAACAGCGCCTGCGCTTGGAGCGCTGAGGCAGTACCACTCGGTGATCCCGCTCAACGAGAGCTTCATGGATGAGCTCAGCGAACGCACCGACAGATGCGGCTACACCAAGCTCATGACCGACGGGCTGGTATACCCGCCGACCACGCAACTGCCCACGCCGCGCAGCAGCGACGACCCGAGCTGCCGCATCTGGGTGTCAAGCATGTACGCGGCGACGGAAGTCAACCCGTGCTTCAACGCGTACCATCTCACCAACTACTGCCCGTTCACGATGGACGTGATGAACCCGCTGGCCCCCGTCGACGGACACCACCACCACTACTTCAACCGTAGCGACGTGCGGGCAGCCATCAACGCGCCGGACATGGGATTCTCGCTGTGCAGCGGGGAGATGATATTCCAGGGCAACGGCGGCGGGGGCGACCCGTCGGCGCGGCCGAATCTCGAGCTCCTCCCGCGGGTGATCGAGCAGACGAACAACACGATCCTCAGCCACGGCTGGCTCGACTACCAGATCCTGGCGAACGGGACGCTGCTCACGATCCAGAACATGACGTGGAACAGCGCGCAGGGGTTCCAGAGCGCGCCGACCGAGCGGCTGTTTGTGCCGCGGCATCTGAGCCCGGTGTACCCCGGGAATTTCCACGCGCCGTTCCGCGCGACGGCCGGGTCGGGGAACCTGGGTACGGCGCATACAGAGCGCGGATTGACGTTTTCGTCGGTTGATCTGGCGGGTCACGGTGAGTTCATCGAGTACGCGCGGAAATAGATGACATGGGCTGATCGATCGGCGCACTAGCGGTTCCTCAGTTCTCGCCCGGGGCGGCGTACACGCATCTGGAGTTTTTGCTGGGGCGGATTGATGACTTGTCGGCGCCGCGAGAGTACAGCACCGTGCGTCGCTAGGAGTCGGGCTTGCAGAAAAATAGTCGACGGGGCGGTGCTCATAGAGCCAAGATACATAGCCGAATACAGAGAGTGCGATGGAGCGATCTCCGAGAAGCGTTCTAGACGATTGGCGGGTGGAGAGCGCGGTATAAGTGAAACCGTGGCGCATGGCAAGGCTGGCTGGACAAGTCGACCAAGAGGGCAATTTCGAAGCGATGGATCTGAGCGGATGAGGCTGTTACCTCCGTTCTCCGCCATAGCATGTATCCATGGTAGCAGTGCGGGCAGGCGGGCGGCGATACGAACCATTTTATTACAACGATAATACCAGTTGCCGCATGGAGACTAGCCAGGGGAAAGAAACGAGAAGAAAACACCACGGCGGGAACCTCCGTGTCCCTTGCCAACCTGCAGCTCGGGGAATATTCGCCGGCCGTGTGTTTCCAATGGCTTGTCGGCTACCATCACCACCCGGGATTATTGCATGATGTGTCTGGGGCGGGGAAATGCATGCAGTGTTTGAATGACCTGTAGTGTCTAGACCCTCTCGGCAAGAGCATACATCCATCCATCAAGGGATCAAGCGGCAAATGGCATATGGCAGGGATGCAAGGGGAATCCGATACCCGCTTCAGCTCGCCAAGGCTGTCTTTTACCGTATCCCGTATCACCTAAGGTACTAGCGCAACTGCCGTCTCCGCTCTCCCATATTTCCGGGTCGCTGCAAGAGAGCAATTAACGGGGCGGTTGGTCTTACTCTCAGCAAGGGGAACAAATATGTAGTGCAAACAAATAATAGCAAATACGAGCACACATCAGACATAATGTAATTGGCATTAACCAAGCGCAGATGCAAGAAGGTACGTTATCATAGATCGGTAAGATTTCCAGGTACGGAGTACGGGAACGGCGGGACCCAACACTATTTGTTCCTGGCGGCAAGGGCTGATCGTATTGTACCGTACCATACATACAGGTACACAGGTACAGGGTACTGCATACCAACACTGTGCCATTGCTGCAATATGGAACAGGCAATATTATCGTATTATATATTATATACATCATTACGGCCATTATATTTGCTCAGCTTCTCTCAATTCATCGATACTTGAGTATAAAGCTGATAAATCAAGCGATCTGCGCCCTGCAATCTCCAATCGGACCCAGTGCAACACCGGCCTGGAGGTTCCAGATCCCCTGCTCTCTTTCCTGTTTTTCTTCCTCTCTCTCTCTCTCTCTCTCTCATCTTCCTCTCGTTCTCTCCTCTGTTCAGTCCTATCCTTATGCCATCCCCCCTGACCACTCACTCGCCTCTTGTTGCGATCTGAACCGCCGGTCTCGGTTTCCACGCGCCAGACATGATCTGAACGTGTCTCAACCTGTTCCTCCAACTGCAATACCGCTCTTTCCTCTGTCCCTGTCAATTGGGGACGTTCATTCGTTATACCTCAACATACTCATTCACTGTCGTTGACTGTTTCCGTAAGTCTACCGAATCGTCTACTACAAGGTGTATCTGACTTTCGCCCTTGACTCAGTACTGTTCACACGATCCATTACGACCCCAATCGCGACAATCGCGTCTTTCACCTTCGTTAACTACCCATCCATTCCTCGAAAATTTCGTTCATTCCAGCCATGAATAGATTCCTCAAGAACAAGAAGGAGAAGGCAAGGGAGGCCAAGGAAACCAAAGCAGCCAGAGAGGCCAAGGACGCGGATGAGGGCGACAATGCCGGCGGCATGATGTCGTTCATGAAGAGCAAAAAGCCGGAGCCGGAACCGAAGCCCGAACTCGATTTTTCCAGTGCTCTACCGTCCAACGATGACTTCCGAACGAGTCTGCTGATGCCCAAGTTGTCAGCTCGCTTCAGCATGCTGAAAGACCAGGACAATCCGGACTCATTGCTCGGCAAAGCAAGCGACGACAGCGTTATATTTCCCAAGCGTGCCTCCAAGTTGAATGTTTTCGGCCATAACCCCAGTCTGCTGTCTGATATTGATGAGGTTTCTACGGAATGTAGCCGTCCGTCCTTCGCCATGGCCCGCGCGGACTCTTCTGCTTCTGGTGGTGACGGCTATGGCACCGATGATGACCGTTCGCAGAACGGCGGCGTCATGAGCCGACCCAGGCCTGGTGAAGGTAACAACTTGTTTGGTGGCCGCCAAAAGGTTTACAAGATCCCCGTGAAGTCCAATGGTACCTCGCCCAACTCCGAGTCTGGACGAACAATGGGGGGTCGCGCGGTGTATGAAGAGGACATGGCCCTTTCGCCCTTCCAGCGCTTGAGGGTGAAAGAAAAGGAAGAAGCTAAAGAAAAGGAAGACCGTGCAGCTGAGGCTTCCACACACGATGCTCCAGCTCCAGAATCGGATGATGCCTTGTCACGAATGTCGTCTGCTCAGCGAACTACGTATTCGTCGACTGCCTCTGGGCCTGCATACGGCCGTGCATCCACAGCAGCTACTTCTGTCGATGAACCGTATCCACATGCCCAGTCGCACCCGTCCCCTGCCGCCGGCGACATTCACAGCCCTGCGGTTAAGCCGTCAGCCGGTATGGCGTCTGAGCGCGGGTCCGTACGGTCTCGACGTCTATATGGCCAAGGCCTTGCACAGTCCGCCCAAAACCAGCAGGCTTCCACCCTGCATCGCCTGGAGAGCTTGAGTCGTCAGCGAGCGGGAACTCCGGAATTGCCTCAGCCGAACCGAAACTACTCCAAAGGTGCCGCCAACCTGCGAGACCGGCTGCAGAAGCTCGCCATCGCTGAACCTTCGTCCACATCTCGCCCCACGAGTCCGTCATCGTCAGTCACTTCGCCAAATCGGCCCGCCGTCGACAATGAATCCAGAGAGCAGAAGCCCGACCAGAATCAAGCTGGCTCCGTTCCACCGCTGACCCCGCCCATCAGTGAAGACGAGGAAGGGACAGCCCTGGCGGAGGCTTTACAACCCGAAGACAGAGGGAAGGCTACGGCCATGGGCCTGTTCAACAAGCCTATCTCTCGGTTCGACGAGCAGCAGTTCACCCGTCGCCAGCTACAGATGCATGAGGGTAGAAACACGCCGCCCTTAAGCCAGCGTCCATCGGAACGCCTTCCACAAACCAGCTTTGATCGCCCAATGGACCTCTCAAACGCCAGCTACGGCTCGAGGGCCGAATCTGCGTCTTCTCAATATACCGCTCCGCAGCGCGCAGCTAATCATTCCGCTGCCCCCAGCGTGGATTCATCCGCTACCAAGGCTGGGGGCACCTTCTTTGCAGACTCGCGATCCAGTGAATCTGGAGATGAGACAGACCAGCGTCGTTCGGCAGGTGATTCGTCTTATTCATCCCAAGCTGTGGAGGGTATACACCCTGCGCTCCGGTCCGGCACACCGTCTAAGCCATCAACGCCCACAGGAGAGGCCCAAAATGCTATACCGGAAGTTAGGTACTCTGATCTCAGCGACCTGAAACCTATCGAGGAAAATGATGTCGCTGAGGGTAGGAACAATTCAAGTGGCGAAGCCGCATGTCCGGAGAAGCCTGATTCACCCACCCTGGGCCCAACGGGGCTTGGACTCAGCGGTATGGTGCATACCCACTTGCGGCGTGATAGCGATAGGTTCTCGATGAACCCGAACGCTGCAGACGTTCAGCCTCAGCCTGCGGGCCATGAGCTCGAGACTTCGGCGAGTATCAGGAGGCCTACGTCCAATGACATGAACCCGACGCCGTTAAATGTCGGAAGGACGCAAGCAGCAGTCCATCCTTCGGCTGAAGACGAGAACCGGGAATCCCGGGATGAGTCTGGCGGGCTGGATGAATTGAGAGCCAGACATAATCGCGATGCAAGTACCGAAACGCAAAAAGAACGCGAAGAATTCGCCATCGAACTGGCCGAGCGACGGCGGAAGGTACAGGAAAAGCTGAAGAACTTTGCCGAGACCGAGAGTAGAGCTGGGAGTCCGGTGCCTGGTTCCGGTTCTCAAACGCCGGACTACCCTCAGGGAAAGCCCAATGCGTTCTCTATGCTGAAGAACAAGTCTGGTAAGCAACCCGGCGGACATGTGTTCGGTCTCGGAAATGCTTCCACCCCTGCCTTGGTTTCGGATAGTCAGTCCCGTGAGGAGGCCGAGCGGTTTCCCTACAGCTTCGGGAAACACTCGAATGCTAGCACACCACATGTCGGGTCGGAGAGACCGGTGCGGCCCAGACTGCCAAACATCGGCCGCGGCAGCCAGGAAAATAGCCGCGAGTCGAGTCGAAGTCGGGGACCGTCGCCTCATTCAGTTTTCAGGCCCCTCCGAGATCGCTCCGGGTCTGAAACCTCCGGCCGCTCCAAGAGCCGGGGGAGGTATCACGATAGAGATGAACTAGGGCCGTTGGAGGAAGCGTCGCCTGGGACATTTGCGTTCCCGGAATACACTGAACCTCGTGACTCGCCTTCAATCCCATCATCCGTGCCGTCATCCGCTCGTCCGTCAATGGAGGTTCATGACCCGATATACGACCGCTCCATGTCTGCTGCTGGACGCTATCGCAGTACCAGCCGATCTGGAGTGGCAGGCCATCACGACACGCCGCTACAGCCCTTCTACCCGCCGGACTCGATGGGTGTGCCGCCGCGACCGTCGCCAGTCGCCCCTTACTCTGCGAATGCGACTCCCCCGTTGTATGGATCACCGCGTCACCAGTCCCAAGCGCATTCTCCCTCTAGCTTTGACGCTCCGCCGCAAGGCATCCCGCAGCGTGCCCCGGGGCATTTCGGCCCACACAGAAGACCGATCAACAAGTACCAAATATCCGAGCCGACGTTTGTCTCGTGCACATCCAACGTCCCGACTTTCGGGCTGCCACCGGGAGCCAACTCGAACAATGGCATTGGAGCGCCGCCTGTCCCGCCCATGAACCCGCGACGACGACGGCAAACCACAGCGCAAACACTTATGGGCGCGTTGAAGGGCGACAGGGCGGAGCTGCACCACCCGACGATGACCGAGGAGCAGCGATCACTTTCCGACGGAGTGGATACGGCGCAGAAGTCGCGAAACCGGCTTCGGAAGAGCTCGAGCGAGGGGGGGGAGATGAACGCGATGGCGCGGCAAGAGGCAATGGGCGATCCGTCGCCGCCGGTGCCGCAGCCGCAGTATCCGCAGAATATGCCGATGGATGGAGGTATGATCTGATTGATGGACTGGCTGTATGCTGTATATGGTGGATGGATATTGTCTTGCTCTGTTCGATACTTTGTTGATGTGATTGTTCGAGTGTCATTCCTTACGACTATATACCAATTTCCTTTTGAGCGACCGGCGGTTATCTTATCCTGTTGTTTACTATTATTTGAGACCTTCAAAATGTACAAAGTACATGAAACCGTCATATTCTATGCGCCTATATGCTCATACTGTTGCGAGCCCGCTTAGCCAGACGTAGCCGACGCGCCCCACAAATATAGCAGCTCCTTGTCAGCCCCCGGTTCGGGACCTTCTTCCCCTGTGCTGAAACTCTTCTCTTAATTATCATTACTATAATTAACATCACTGAGCTACATACGTGTTATTCCTCGATTATTCCTCGTCTAACCGTACCTAATCCCCGGGGTATCGCCAATAAAATTAGAAATATAAATACAAGGAGCAGCTAAAACCGCCTGTGGGGTCAGCTTCTGCCCTTTACCCAACGCGTCTGTTCCTCAAACTTCTCTCTCTCTTCGCCCTTCATGTGCTGGAGGCCCATTTTCCTGAGATCGGAGAAGAAAATCAAAGCGGCATCAAAGGTCTCATGGTGCGTCCAGCCATCTCTCTTCACAAGGCTTTCAATGCTGTCGAAAAAGTCCTGCACCTCATTCCATCCGTCGGAATCAACTAAATGGCTCTTCAATTCGTCATTTGTGAAATGGATTGGACAGTCCCCTTGTATACCCAACTCTCTCCAGTGCCTAAGGGAACAACAACAGTCAGCATCGCTAATGCTCGAGGGAACGTGGATTAATTACCTTTCCACATTGATAAGCGCCTCCCTGAAGGATACGATGTCATCCTCCAAGTGTTCCCGGCCAATTCAACAGGGAGCCGCCTTGTTTTCCCGTTGTCTAGATGAAATGCTTTTGCCAGCGTCGAATTGCGCTCTTCGGTCTCCATAAGGTAAAGCTGAAAGAGGGTAGATCTGAAAATCTTCTGTTTGACCTGGGCCCGTTGCTCAGTATCAAGGTCGTCAAAATTGTCCAGACGTTCAAGTAGTATGCTCCCTTGATAGTTCACAAGCGGAGAGGGTTGCGCTTGGAGGAAGAGCGGCCCAGTCCATGTACCTTGCCAATCAATGACAGCTGTGATACCATTGCCATCCGCAAATAGATTAGAAGTGTGAAGGTCCGTATGCCATAATGTTGGACATGTGAACGTTTTGTCGATGTCCATAATGTAAGGGACTATTTGAGTATACTTTTCCAGAAGGCGTAAATGTTCCCGTGGACTATTTTGAGCGGAAGAGGCCAAAAGAGGATCATCTGGTGGTTTCGGGATAGCATAATGCTTGATCCAAGCCATTTCGCGCGAACTCACAGATAAAGCGTAATCTTCAGGGTTTGACCCTAGAGATCTCGAGATTAGACGAAATCATTTTAGGCCCAATCCGTGAAACATACAGGGACCTCTAGATATTTCCATTGTGGAGCGTTCCCTATTCCAAAATTCTCTGTCGACTGATGGTCCAATGGTGAACGTTTTTGACACACGATCTTTTAATTCGGGGGGGACATGGTTAGTGATCTGGGCTGGGACTGCGCCCTCTACTGCGTCATTCGCAAAGTAGATGCTTCCATAGCTAATGGTTGGATTAATGACAGTCCATAAGCAGCAGGAAATAGAAGAAATACATACTGTGAAAACGATACCGACAGCATCTTCCCCTCGATGGACACGACCTCCCTCATGATCTTGAGTTTCGAGTCAGGGCTCATCTCATCCCACGACTTCCCAAGTTGTGTCCCGTTCGCCTCCTCCATAATTATGTATTCTGAGCCCACCAAGTTATCGGTAGTAGCACTCCATTCGAATATTTGAGGAACAGGGATTTGGAGGATTGTCCGGGCCTGTCCGAGGTATTAGTTATCCCCGCGTGGTATGTCACAGATATCTGTACGACCAACTCACGAATTCCATTGTGGCAACCTCGGAGGCGGTCGTGTAAAACGGAGGTCCCGCGTTTGGGTTTGGGATACGTGCAAGGACTGCCTTCCCATCATTCATAAGCAGACGAAAAACCTTGTTAAATCCGCCCTCCGCCAGCTTCGTCATTGAGACACATCCGTCCGTCCCCGTGGCTTTAGCCGCCGAATTTTGAAGCTCAGCAACATCGAATACCCTATACCTGTCTCGGAGCTGTTGTTGTTCATCCCAAAGCCATCGTCCACTGGTGTAGCGAAAGAAGTGTTCATATTCAGGATGCGACGCGGTTCTTGTCTTATAGAGACCAGCCATTGTGCGAACAGCGAAGCCCTTTGGACACGTGCGGAGGATGCTCGTCAATGATGTCCAAAACGACGAGGAAACTAAAGGTGTTTGCGGCGAATGAAGAAATTCAGACGGCCGAGACGTCGAAGGGAGAAGACGTCGGACATTAAGACACATTGCTGGGCCTCCGCTGGATGGTCGGGGGGTAAGTTGCGTTGAGTAGTATGGGTGGCCTGTATGCCTGAAAGGGAGGATGTATTCTGGTACCCGGCGGAGAGCCACTTTGTCACCTCGGGGGAACCCCTGATTTCGGCTAGACTAGAGACCTACAACAACACACACAATCAACTTGCTGTACTACACCGCCCACTACCACGCAGCAAGTTGTGCCTGAGACCGAAGTACATTGCTTTCAGCTCTCTTGGCGCTGAGTACGTCGCGCACGGACCATAGATCCAAAAGGCACCTACAGTACCTGCTCAAGCCGGGATACAGTAGTATCCTGCTGCGAGATGCAGGTTCAAAGGCCTTGATCCCATTTACTGCAGAGCCCAAGGGGTCAAAGAACGGCGCTGAGAACGTGCTCTTGGTAACTATGGCCTGCTGATCGCTACTATAGACCGGCTGACCACTTGTACGGAATGGCTCGTGCAACAGGCACGAATCGAAATGTATGGTTGACCCAAGCAAGGAGGACACCCAAAAGGCGAAAAAGGATTTGGAAGATTCGTTCAGGGCCAATAACTGATATTGGCACCATTGAGCAAACGATCAGGGTTTTCGAGGAAGGATCGAATTCTTGACCGGGTTCCTGCCCATTATTCTTTTTTTTTATTTTTTTATTTTTTTTTATTTTTTCCAGTAGCGTCTAATCTAATGGACTATTTAGCTTAGAAAAGAACTCTTCAATTACGAAAACATATTGTGGACATAAATGTCAGATAGATTCAGATATATACCAACCATAACTCATGCAGCGACCTTATCCGGGAACCCGAAATCGACACCGAACGGGGGAAAGACGAAGCGCTGGAATCCCTTGGAGGCAGCCAGCTCGTCGGTGTACTTGGCAATGGTGGCCATGTCGGCATCGTCGAGGGCGATCAGGTTGCGGTTATCTTCGATGCGCGAGGGCGTCACCGATTTGGCGAGGACGGACGAGCCGCGGGCCACATGCCAACTAAGCAACACCGTAGCCGGCGCAACGCCCCTCCTCTTCGCAACGGCGACAATTGGCTCCGCCGAGAACAGCGGGCTGCCCGTACTCCCGAGCGGGCTGTACGCGGTGACATGGATCCCGTTGGCCTTGCACAGGTCGACGGCCTCCTGCTGCGGGAGCGACGGATGGTTCTCGAGCTGGTTGGCGGCGGGGACGATGGCGGCGTGCGGGAGGAGATCGGCGAGGTAGCGCGCGCTGTAGTTCGACACGCCGATGGCCCTGACTTTACCCGTGGCCGGGAGCCGCTCCATGTTCTTCCAAGTGGTGACGTGCGAGTGGGAGTGGTCGATGTCACGGGAGCCGTCGGGGTGTTTGGGGAAGAGGGGGTGTGATCCTGTGCACGTCAGCTACTATCCCGCAGTGGCCACAGCTAGCGACTTAGGGGGGAAAGGGGACTGACCCTTCGGATTCATCGCCAGCGGCCAGTGCATGAGATACAAATCCACATACTCCAATCCCAGCTTCTGCAGACTCAGGTCCAGCGCCTCCTCAACGCGCGTGTGGTATGAGCACCACAGCTTCGTCGTCACGAAGAGGTCCTCGCGCTTGACCTTGCCCGACGCCAGAGCGGCCTTGATCCCGCGCCCGACATCCTCCTCGTTCTGGTAGATGAATGCGGTGTCGATGTGCCGGTATCCGACCGAGATGGCGTGGCTGACGGCGCGTTCGACCTCGTCGCCGGATTGCCATGTTCCTGATTTGAATTGTTAAATGGAGCTAGAGCATGGATGGATAGGTGCGTACCGAGTCCGAGGGCGGGGATTTCGGCGCCGGTGTTGAGCTTGAAGCGGATGTCTGCGGCCATTGTAGTAGGTAGGTAGGTAGGTAGGTAGGTAGGTAGATGGAAGAAGAATGTTTCCAGCAACCTGTATATAAGACGGCTAGGGCTAGCACCCCGCACTCGGGCCCCTCCACCCCGAGCCAGCCGCCGGGGCTAATCAGGGCGCTGCTCGGAAAGCGATTGCCCGACCTGCAACGGCGGAAAACGGCCCGTGCAGACCCGTGGATCTGACCGTCGGAAACCAGAATCCTGGGGCGGCTGACATCATCGCATCTATCGCCAGCGGAAGCCAGAACCCGACGGCAGGTCGATCTCTGGGATTTTGAGATGCAGAGAAGATGTCGGAAATGGAGGCAGCTTGTTTAATATCTTGCATCTTATTTATACACAGGTCGGTTGTCCGGTGTTCTAGCAGATACCATTAGTATATTGCTTGACCTTGAACTTGTTTACCACACCGAGCAAGTCACCATGGCACCAGCGGCAGTCCAAGCATCAGCGGTCCAAACACCGCTCAACACAGCCCGAGACGGCCAAGCCCTCGAGTCGACGTCGGACGCCATCGACGCGGTCAACGTGCTCAAAGACAGCCTGCGTGAAAAGGGCCTGCACGAGGCCACCGAGTTCGACCAGAGCAAAGACAAGACGCAGTTCCGGCAGTACGAAGACGCATGCGACCGGGTCAAGAACTTCTACAAGGAGCAGCACAGCAAGCAGACGGTAGCCTACAACCTGAAGGCGCGGATTGACCACCGCACCAAGACGCACGCGCACATGACCATCTGGGAGGCGATGGAGAAGCTGAACACGCTCATCGACGAGTCAGACCCGGACACCAGCCTGTCGCAGATCGAGCACCTGCTGCAGTCCGCGGAGGCGATCCGGCGCGACGGCAAGCCGCGCTGGATGCAGCTGACGGGGCTGATCCACGACCTGGGCAAGCTGCTGTACTTCTTCGATGCGCGGGGGCAGTGGGATGTTGTCGGGGATACGTTTCCCGTGGGCTGTGCGTTCGACGACCGCATCATCTACGGCACCGAGTCGTTCGTCGATAACCCGGACTTCGGGCATGAGGTCTACTCCGACAAGTTCGGGATCTACAGCCCCGGGTGCGGGCTCGATAATGTCATGATCTCCTGGGGCCACGATGAGTACCTCTACCACGTCGTCAAGGACCAGTCGACCCTCCCGCCTGAGGCGCTTGCCATGATCCGCTATCACTCTTTCTATCCCTGGCACCAGGCCGGGGCGTACCATGAGTTGATGGATGCGCATGACAGGGAGATGCTCGAAGCCGTCAAGGCGTTCAACCCGTATGATCTGTATAGCAAGAGCGACGGCGTTCCGAGCGCTGAGGAGCTGAAGGTATGTCTACTCCCTGGCAGGTTCTCAAGAGCATCATTGCTAACTGCTGCAGCCGTATTACCTCGAGCTCATTGACGAATACTTCCCGAACAAGGTACTCAAGTGGTAGATTTGATGCATTTGGTTTATGTTCACTGGAATGAATTATGATCATTAAAATTATTTTTTGCACGCAATATGTACATCCCCAAGCGCAGTTCTAGAAACCAAACAGATTCTCATCCTCGCGATATCCAATCTCCTTCAACGCCGGAAGCACCGCCTTCTGGATCATCGCCGGCGGGCCACAGAGCAGCGCGACGTTGTCCTCGCCAGGCCCGAAGACACGCTCCTGCAGCAGCGCCTTGCTCACATGGCCACGCTCCCCTTTCCACTCATCACCAGGCCGAGACAGGACATGCGTGAGCTGGAACTGGTCCGGACGATCCGCAGCCATCTGATCCAGCTCGTCTCGCAAGAGGATGTCATTCTCGGCCTTGTTGGCGTCGATGACCTTGACCCCGGTTCTGTCCGTCGGCTCGCGATTCCTCCCCGACGACAGGATCCGCGCGAGGAGCTGGTATCCGGGCGTGATGCCCGACCCGCCCAAGATGAGGCTCACGTTGCGGAAACGCAGCTCTTTCCCGTCGATTTGGAACCTGCCGTCGCCCGCGTATTTGATCTCCCCCGTCGGCCCTTTCACCTCGATCTCCTCACCGGGCCGCAGACAGTCGAGGATGTTGCTCATCGTGCCGCCGGGCTGCGACTTGTTTGGGAAGTATGTCTTAACGAGGAGGTCGAAGGTGCCGTCTTCCTCGTGCTCGAAGATCGGGCGCGTCGGCGTGTACGACCGGACGGCGATTCGGTCGGAGAAATGGAATCCCAGCTGCAGATGCTGGCAGGTGGCCAGGCCCAGCGACTTCTTGCCCTCGGGCAGCGAGAAGGTATAGCGCCGGGTGTCCTGGGAAACGGGCTCGCGTCGAACGAATTGCACCGTGTTCCACCGGTAGCGATTGAGGACCGTCTCCGCGCTCTTCTGCGACGAGGCTGCGCGGTCTTTTGCGGTCTGCTCTGCGTCCTTCTTGATGAACGCCTTTGTCTTGTCGGTGACGACGCCAATGGCGCATTCTGCAGAGCAGTCAGTTAGTACTACTACTGTAACTAACCCGCCCTGCACTATAGAACAGCAAACTTACCGCTCAGCTTCTGCTGCGCATAGTCGTCATGCACGCTCTCGAACTCATCCGTGGTGTCAGCATGTGCGCGGCCGGCGTGGGCCAAAATCGGCGCCTTGCCGCCGGGATGCCAGCTGAGCACGCTGGTCGCGTCGTACACCTTGTTGTTGACCACGATCCAGCAGTCGTTTTCCGAGTCGTGCTTCTCGATCTCCTCGCGCGTGAACTGTTTCTGCGGCGACGACGCCGCATGCTTGGCTTCTTCGATGCGGTTCTCCGTCGACGGCTGCATCCAGCCCCCGGTCCCTGTGGCTGGCTCGCATGGGTGCCGGAAGAGGAGCGCCGCGCCGCTGTCGTCTGCGCCGCACTGGATCTCGGGGCGTACTGTGTACCAGGAGTTGTTCATCATTCTGGTGGATTAGCGTTATCCAGGAGGTCATGGTTGTTGAGACGCACCCCATTATGTTCCACGTTGGGTATTGTGGCTGGGTGTTCTTGAACACATTGAAGCAGCGCACCATGATGCTCTCTGCTCGCACCAGGTATTTCAGTCCCACGTCGGCGTGCCAGTGCAGCCAACTCCAGAATTTCTTTCCGTGGCGTACGGGGAAGTCGGGGAACTATCGCAGTGAATATTCAACCGTCTAACTCATAAAGGGATATTATACTCACCCTGCGGAAGCAGTACAACCAGCTCTTCCCCCCGTCGAGGCTGATTTCCACTCGCTGGACCTCATGGCCACCGCCGTCATAGGCCAGCCCTTGGACGCGATAGGTGTGGCCCTCCCTTACGTCCGACAGCCGGATCTTCTCCCCATGCGCGGGCTTCACAATGATCGAGTTGAGGTTCTGCTCGTTGCACGCCGTGCTGGGGTGATGGAACATGGCGTGGGAGAACTCGGAGTCCATATCCAGGATGAAGCCGGGCAGCACCCTGTTATCCCAGATGTGGTAATGGCTGTCGTTCTCCCTGTCCGAGACCCAGATCCTCTTCAGCCATTTGACGCAGCGGCCGCCGACAAAGCCCGGGATGATGACGCGCACCGGATAGCCGTGGTCAGGCGGCAGCCGCGCGTTGTTCATCTCGTATGCCAGGATCACGTCGTTCTGCGGGTCCATGGCATACGCCAGCGGAATCGACGTGGCATACTTGCCCTCGGGGAGGTCGTCGGCGCCCTCGAAGTTCACCCAGCGCCGGACGCTTTCTCGGCCATACTGCACGCCCGCGGCGGCAAGCACGTCTCTCAGCAGCGGGCCCTTCCAGTACGCGCAGCTGACGGCGCCCGGGCCGTAGTTGAAGCCCTTTGAGCGCCGGACCATGTTGAGCTCCTTGCGCCGGTTGCCGTCGCAGGCCAGAGCGACGGCGATGTTGATGCTGTCGAAGTGGTAGGCGAGGTTGTCCATCGACAGTACCAGCTTCCCGCCCTCGACGTCGACCGTATGCGTCTCCCAGAGCAGATGCGGGACGGCGCCGTGGGAGCGCACATAATGCAGCTCGTTCGGGGTGACGAGGCCCGCCTCGTGCAGGGCCGACAGCTCGGGCTCTGCGTTCACCGGATGCTTCCCCGTCGCGCGGATGAGTCGCTCAGACCGAGGGATCCAGTTGTCCGGGGTGAACTGGTCGATGTCGGCGATGGACAGGTCGCCCGGCGGTGTGCCCTCCGCGATGGCCACCGGGGAGACTATCGATCCGTCGTTCTCCTGCAGCGAATGGACATAGTCCTTCTCGTGCTCGAGCGTCCGCAGCAGCGCGACCTCGTGCGGAGAGTATTTCTTCTGCAGCTCCTGGTCGCTCGCCCCGAGTCCATCCGTCGCATGGGCTTCGTTGTGCGTCTCGATCTCGCCGCGTCCTCGCCGCCACTCGTGCTCGTGCTGCGGTTTTTCGGCCTCTTCGCTCTGCTTCTGCTTCTCTGCCCCCTCCTGCTGTTTCCGTTTCTTCACGTTCACCGGCCAGTCCTGGGAGAACTTGATGAAGTCCTCTGTAGTGTGAAGCACATAGCGCCAGCCGGGGGGATGATTCTCGGGAAACCGCAGGAAGTAGTCCTCCTGCTTTCGCATGAAGTCGCGGACGGTCAGCAGGTCATGCTCCTTGATGGCCTTTCTCAGCGCCTCGGCCTCGGACCTGGCCTGCTCCAGAAACCTGCGCTGCTCCTCGTCGGGTTCTCCGAGCTCGTCGCACGGCCACTCGTCTCCATGGCTTGTCAGTCCCGGATACCGATCGCTGCGGTCGCGGTAGCCGATGCGGTGACTGCAGGTTTCGGTCCAGTTGGGCTCGTTGAGAATTTCGGCCGCGGACGAGCCGGGATGGCAGCTAGGGCGGGTGTAGTGCGGCACTGGGGGCATGGCGAGACGGCGGGATTAGCTGGCCATGGAGTTTCTTCGTCTGGCCATGGTTATTACAGGCTGGGATGAACGGAGATCAGGAATGCCCCGCCACAGACGTCATGAATTAGCCCTAGGGCTGCTGGATATAACCAGCATCCTGACAGTAACATCATGCATTGTGTCCCTGTCCCATATCTCCTGGATCCCCAGTGTTATACTGGCCAATGTCCGTGTATATAGCTATATCCAAGCTGTCCTTGCAAATCTATCACAATCACAACTCCAACATGGATCCATGACATCATGCACTAGTATCCAATTCCAAGGCATATACCACGGTGTATACCCACTATAGCCTGGACTGCTCAATCCGCCTCCCAGCCTCGTCGAAAAAGATCTTCTTCCCCGTAATCAGCGCCTCCTGCAGCGCCGCCCCGATGCGAACGGCCTGCACCGCGCCCTCCAGCTTCAGCGGCAGCTCGGTGCCATCCAATACGGCGGCGGTGAACTCATTAGACTCGGTGACAAAGGCATACTCAAAGCGATCGTAGTAATGTTGCGGGATCTCACGGCGGACACCCGAGCCATCGTATATATGCACATGGTTGATAGCCGGCTGCGAGTTAACGGCAAGCTTGCCGCTGGTACCCACGATCTCGGTGGTATCCTCCTGGCCGGCGGCCATCATGCGCGAGGCGTAGAAATAAGCCATGGTCCCGTTATGGAACTCGACCAGACCGACCGCATTGTCGCGGTCGTTGTGCTTGCGCAGGTCCGGCTCGACGGCCGTGATGCCGACCGAGGCGACGGACTTGACGCGGCTGTCTTGTCCGAAGAACCACAGCGCCAGGTCGATGTCGTGGATCGAGCAGTCGACAAATATCCCGCCGGAGAACTGCGCGTAGGCCACAAAGAAGCCCGTCGGGTCCAGCTTGTCGCAGGTCTGGCTGCGCAGCACGGCCGGCGCGCCGATGAGCCCGCGCGCCATTTTGGCGTGCGCGTCGCGGTACGAGGCGTCGAAGCGCCGCGAGAAGCCGCACATCACCTTGAGATGCGGTTTGCGGGCTGCGGCGTCGACGACGGATTGCGACTGCTGGGTTAGTACTTACTATTCGCATGTATGGTTGGAGCAGACTTACTACATCAACCCGCGTCGACAGAGGCTTCTCGCAGAGAACGTGCTTGTCCGCGTCAATCGCCTTGATCGCCTGCTCGGCGTGCACGGCGGTGGCCGACGCGACGACGACAGCATGCAGGCCGGGGTGCCGCAGCATGTCGTCGTAGCTCTTGTACAGCGTCACGCCGAACGGGGCCAGGTGCGTGCGGGCCCATTCCAGCTCGGCGTCGTCGGGCGAGCTGGCGGCGACCAGGTCGGCGCGCGGAGTGCGCTCGAGGAAGTTGAGGGCGTGGCGTTTGCCCATGCGGCCGAGGCCGGCGCAGGCGACTTTTAGCTTGGTCATGGTGTATATATGTACAAGGGAGGATGAGGAGGGAGGATGAGGAGGGAGGATGAGGAGGGAGAATGAGGAGGGAGAATGAGGAGGGAGGATGCGGAGGAAGGATGCGGAGGAAGGATG
>RAQS01000119.1:0-47988 GCA_003698115.1 Aspergillus sp. HF37
TATCCTCCCTCCTATACTCTCCCCTCTTATCCTCCGTCCCCCCGTCCCGCTCCTCCCCACATACTTACGACAACTTACGACAACCTACGACATCCCCCATCCGGCTCCTCCGCGACTCCCTTAACCCTCGCTTGTCCAATGACCCTCCTATGTCAAAGTTGCCATTGTTGGGTTCTCTCGTATCCATCCGTTTCTGTCTCGCCGATCGCCTTATCTATCCCCCTTCCCCTTTTTGTTCGTGTCCGCCCTCACTCCGCATCCACCCCCCCGAATTCCTCGCGATGCCAATCCACTAGGACGTTGCCATACCCTTACCTCCAGTTCGATTCTGATTGCGGGGATTCGGATGCCTTTGGCTACACCGGATAGGATACTTGGATACCGGTCATGCATTGGAAAGGACTGCGGATTGGCGCTTCCGATAAACACGATTCCAAGGGTCCATCCGTCATTGACCCTCGTCACAGCGTGCAACTGTCTCGTCCAACCCTCTCAACCACCGAGGTTCCATCGCGACGCTCAGAAACCGCTCCCCAGCCCCCTCTTGTGACCATCCCGGATGAGAATACACAGGCTGCGACCCCAGGACGATACACAGCCAATGACTCGAAGATGGAATCCCCCGCCTCCTTGCCGCAAGCTGGGACTGCGAGTTCGCGCAGGAACCGTTTCAGTTTCATGAAACTTCGCCATGCCTCGGATCCCCAGCTTTCCAGGTCGTACGCCAAAGGGGAACAGGGTACTCCCCCAGTACCTTCCCTACCTCCGCGTAAGTACTTTGTTGTTTGTCGAAACGCGGTCACTGACTACGACTTAGCTCCTACGATCATCACAACCGCGCCCACCAGCCATGAAATTGACCAGCCTGTGAAGCGAAAGAACAGGTTCAGCATCCTACCCAAGTCCAAAAACTCGGGCGCAGTTCCTGCCGCCGCGAACACCCAGAGCCAGGACCAACGTGCCAAAGCCCAAAACGATGCCCACAATTCCATGGACTCCCTGAACGCCGATCATGGCCCCATTGACGAAGAGCCCGGGCGACTCTCCACGAACTCCCTGCGTAGTAGTGGTCGTGACCATCCAAGTGATTCCCACCGCTCATCTGGGGCCGACATGCGCTTTTCCGAATCCTCGCGTTCAGACCAGAGCCAAGGAGATCGCGGTGTCCATCGCACCAACCCCCCCAGCTCAACGACCGGCATTAAGCGATTTCGTATGCCACGTTTGAAGAGGAATCGCGCCCCCCTCTTCCCTTTGCCTCCCAAGGTTCCCACACCCGAATCTGGGGACGGCGGTCCGCAAAACTGGGTTGCGTCGAGATCCGACATTTCTGATGACCGCAACCAGGACCATATCTCTCCCCTTCCATCCCCAGTTCGTTCATCTGTCGGTCTGTCTTCCCAGGGGCCAGGCCCCTCCCCGAGGAGGAACTCAGTGGCATCGGCTCGCTCTGCGAATTCGACCACTTCAAACCAGGGCCGGGACGCACCGAAGCGTCGAGAGAGGTCGTCCACCATGGACTCAATACCGGAGCCTGATCAGCAACCTTCTCCCCATTTGACGTCGTCCGGCCGGACTTCCACCTCCACAAGCGGCCGTAAGAGCTTTGGGGATATCTTCAACTTCTCCCAGCGATTTCGGCAAAACTCCGAGCCGCCTCTTCCTCGTAACGGGTCTCCGGGAATGGGGGGCACCGGGACGCCAATGTCCAAACCTCCGTCTCTCAGGCCTCCGTCATATCCAGCACGCGAGGAGAATGATACGCCTGCGGCATACCTGACTCGTCTGCAGGAAAGCGTCCCCAAAGGCGGGATTGCTAGCATCCTCTCTCTCTCGAGCGACGAGTTCTACGGAACTGCGTTGCGAAAGTACATGAGAGGATTCGCTTTTTTCGGAGACCCCATTGACATGGCTATTCGAAAGCTGTTGATGGAGGTTGAACTGCCCAAAGAGACCCAGCAAATTGATAGGTTCCTGCAGGCGTTTGCAGACAGGTACCACGAATGTAATCCTGGGATCTTCGCTTCAGCAGGTAGGTTATTGTACTCGGCTTTGAGTCCAAGACTGACCGTTTCAGACCAAGCGTATTTCATTGCTTTTTCAATATTGATCTTACACACCGACGTTTTCAACAAGAACAACAAGCGAAAGATGCAGAAGCCAGATTACGTCAAGAACACCCGTGGTGAGGGCGTCTCGGATGACATTCTGGAGTGTATCTACGAAAACATCTCGTACACGCCGTTTATCCACATCGAGGGTGCAAACCTCGGTCCGCGTCACCTGCCAAGGCCCAAACGGGGACTGCTCAAGTCTGTCAGCTCGGAGAACTTGTCACGTTCATCGAAGGAGCCGGTGGATCCCTATGCCTTGATTTTGGAAAACAAACTCGACTCGTTGCGCCCAAACCTCAAGGATGTCATGAATTTGGACGATACGTATGCCTGTACCGGGACCAGCGGTCCTGCCGATATGGACAGCCTTCATGAAACATTTGCCGAATCGGGAATACTACAGATTGTCTCCGCCAGGTCGCGGCCGGACGCTTTCATGCAGGCGAGCATTGGCACTCCGGCCGACTCTCATCCCGGATTGGTGGATATCAAAGTGGCCAAGGTCGGGCTGCTCTGGCGGAAAGACCCGAAGAAAAAGAGAGCCCGGTCTCCATGGCAGGAATGGGGTGCTCTGCTCACGTTTTCACAGCTCTACTTTTTTCGAGACGTCAACTGGGTAAAGTCGTTGATATCCCAGCACAATTCCCATCAAAAGGACGGGCCGCGGACCGTCGTCTTTTCACCACCACTCACCGACTTCAAGCCCGACGGCATCATGTCGACAGACGACGCAGTTGCTCTGCTGGATTCAGGGTACAAGCGACACAAGCATGCGTTCCTGTTTGTCCGTCATAACAGCTTGGAAGAGGTCTTTCTAGCCAACAGCGAGGCTGATATGAATGACTGGCTGGCAAAGTTGAATTATGCTGCGGCTTTCCGGTCGACGGGTGTCCGAACGAAAGGGATGATCGCCCCTAATTATGAGGGTCAACGGTATCGAATTTCTCGCGTTGCTTCGAACAGCTTCCCTGTCCCCGCGGACCAGGAATCAGCGTCACCGAACATGGAGGCCGATATTGCCGAGGATCTCGTTATGGCCCGTAGGGATCTTATGCGCCAGAGAGTCCGCGAAGCGACCGAGAAGCTCTTTGTCAGCTACGCCCAGCTTGACGATCTTTTGAGAAATGCGCGGCATCTTCAAACTATGACGCCTGTTCACGCCCGGGCGAGAGAACAGGTTCTCACTGCTGCAGGGCGCACCTCGGCGAAGGTCAAGTGGGTACAGCAGGATATCTGGCGTACGAAGTGCTACAGGGAAGTTCTCCTTCGGGATCTGGACGAAGAAGACAGACCGTTGGCCGAGCCGAAACCCGAGCAGAAGCCCGTCCCATCTGGCATTAACACCGCCACGTCTGAGTCTGGGACCTCGCCGGTGGATCAGCCGCCCATTGATGCTCCTCTAGTCTCGCCTGACACATCTGATAAAGCCGACAAGATGTCTACCTCGCAAGGCCCTGATGCTCGGAGGCCCAGCATTCCGGCGTCGATGGTCTCAGAGCCCGCTCGCCCTGGTAGACACCGGTCAACAGATGGTGCGAAAGAGCGTCCAAAGTCTACGTCCCCGGGTCGTCCAGCCGGCGGACTACAGCGGGAACCGTCAGTTTTCAGCACCGGCAGCAGAATGGATGTTTCGAGCTTGGGATCTCGCAGCTCCAAGTTTCCCGCGCCTGCCAGCATCGAGGACGGAGAGGAGCGGGTCCTCCGTGAAGCCGGCCTGCTGGATGCCGCCAGCTCTCCTCAGGGACGGAAGCCTAATGGCAAAGATGCCGAGCAAAATGCTGACGAATCGCAAGCGCTCGTCCACCGAGGGCGCACCGGCCGCGTACGCCGTAGTCTGCACCGCACCCTGCGGGAATCCCGCCATGGGTCCCACGGAAACCACAACCGAAGCAAGAAAGCCCGGGACTCAATGTCCAGCGCACCCGCCTACGAAGAGGGTAAACATGAAGGAGAAGGACTGCCACGCAAAACCCCCAGCTTCACCTTCCACGGTAAAAAGGCCTCTATCGTAACTTTCGGGACAGAATGGCAGACAATGTCGCCAGAGGAGCGCTTGAAACTGCGGAGATCTTCTCCGTCCGAAGAGCGGAGAGGCTCTGATCCTGCTGGTGACTCGGCCACACTGAACTCGGCACCGTCGGAGCTTTCGCACGGACACCCGCAGTCACAGCGGAGTGCGAGCACGGCAACGCGAAAGAGCTTCCGCCAGGAAGAGTCCAAAGAGGTGCTGGGTGTTTTTGGCGAAATAGAGACAGGCCCGGCGAGTGACAATGTCACTGACCAGAATTCCACCCATTCAGACACGGAGGCTACCTCACCTGTCATTTCACGAGCCGCGACATGTAACGGACGGCTGGCGGTGCCCAACGAGGATGGAATGGCGTCCGGCGCAGCGTCCGGCGACGAAGCCGTGGAGAACACACAGGAGAAGATCCAGCACAGTCCGGCTGAGCAGGCGATCAGCGCCTGAGTTAGGATTTGTTTGGTTATACCCCTACTTGCGTTGCATCATTTGACTTCCTGGTTCGTTTGAGGGAGACAGTTTGGACTATTTGACTATTGTGTTGTCGTTGGCTAGCGATCAGCGTGACCATCGTTAGAAAAGCATTGCATGTCGTTCTTGTATGATTGTCCACGCAGGCAGGTCGACAAGAGCTCATCCTACTAGAAACAGATAGATAGATCTATACTGGACACTGACAGATTATATGCCATGCTACTGTCCATAGCCATGATCGCAGTCCATCCCAAGTAGCACTATAGCTCCATCCTACCTGTACTATACTGTGCAGTATATAGAAGCCAGAAACAGGACCCTGAACCAGCAACAGGTTCTACCAGTAGCACACACAAAAACTGTGTCCAGCAATCTCTACGGCTCGAGGTCAGCGATGCCACCAAGTCCTCTGGCTGGAGGCATGGATAATGCCGTCGCTCATGTAAGCGATGGATACCGCGCAGCAGACTGTTACTAGAGTCACTTTTTCTTTCTCTTTCTCCTTTCTTTCCTATATCTCTTTCCTTTATCCCCCTCCTCCATCTCCTCTTGTCTTTTGTTATCTGGCTATCACAGGTTTGCTTGGTTATCTTGGGATACTACAGTTATTGCCGTCAAGCAGCGGCCTTAGCTGGCTGGATAGCTACAGTCGAGCACTTATTGGTCAAGGTAAAGGGCATTTTCTATGATGTGTTCATGTCCTCTGGCTGACTCTCTGACTTTGCAGTTTGAAGCTTGAAGCAGCAACGACGGATATAGGGCTTAAGATGTCACGTGAGTGAAGGGAGTCACTGTTGGGTTCTACAAGGAGATGCTGATGTGTGATGGACAGACAATCAGGACCAAGCCCCCGACCATGTAGCGGATGAGACCATCCTCTTCCCGCCGGCAGAAGGAGATCCCGTTCCCAGCTCGCTCGCTCAAGACCCCCGTGTAGCAGCCGTGCTGGTCGACTCCTCCGACGAAGAAGACTTCCCCGACGAAGAGCTGTGCCAGCCCAAGTACATGGGCGACAAACTCGGGCACGGGATGGTGGCCACGAAGGACATCCACCCCGGCGACGTCGTCTTTGCAGAGCCCGTGATCTGGATGGCCCCCGCCGACGAGGAAGCGGACTGGAACGACCCACACAAAGGCAACCAGCTCATCGGCGACAGAGTCAAGGCCCTGGGGCCCGTGTTCACCCAGAACTACCTCCGGCTGCCTAACTTCCACAGGGAGTTCGGTAAGTTCGCAGGTGTCTTCAGATCGCATTATTATCCGCTCCGTTGGCTGGGCAAGCCCGCGAAGATGCTCGGCTGCAGAATCTCCTTCCTCAATCATTCCTGCGGGCCGAATGCTGCGCTCATCCTCAAGGCAAGGCGGATGCGGCCCACACCGGAGGGGATGGCGACGCCGGGCGGTATCAGATTTGCGGTTGTGCAGGCGCTCGCTCCGATAAGCAAGGGCGAGCAGATCGCGATTGCGTACTCGCACGGTTTCGGAAACACCACGGTGCGGAAGGTCGACTGCATGATGCTGTTTGGGTATTCGTGCAACTGCAGCGTGTGTCTGAACCAGAAGCCTATGATGGATAAAGCGCTGGCGCGCTGTCGATGGCTGGATCTCATGTTCGCCAAGGAGGAGAATATCATCGAGCGCCCGTCGCGTCTGTTTTGGATAGCCAGCAAGATCATGATCGGCTTTGCGTTCTGCGGCTATCTGGGCTCCCGCGTGATCCTCGTGCTCATGAAATGCGGTATGCTCGCGGCGGCGCACTCGGACAAGGCTCGTGCGTTTGCATTCATGGAGAAGGCTAAGCTGATGGCTTGGATGCTGGACGGGCCCGGTGGCTACTTCTTTCCGCTACTTGCTACGTGGTGTGAGGATGTCGAGCAGATTCCTGGATACGGCATCTCCAAGCGCGGACTGTCGGAGGTCGGGGATATGCGAAGCGTCAACGACGACAGGGACAGCAACTTCGACATCATGTTCATGATCGACTCGCAGCCCTACGAGTACGCCCGGGTCTGTCAGTATTGGCGTCGGGTCGACGAGAACGGCTCGGCTGCCGTGGAGATCATGAGGAGCGACGAGGACCAGCAAAAGTTGGACGCGCACAAGTCGGCCAGAAGATGCCAGAGAAAGCTGAAGAAGAGAAGCAAGTCGAACGAATGCATCGAACCTGAATTGGACTTTTTCGAGCTCTACCGCAGGGCAGTGGCCGAAACACTGGCCGAGCTGCTGGCCAAACACAAAAAGAAAGAGACCGGCTCCAACAACAATGCAGAAAAGGAGCTTATCGGCGAGCCGTTCAAACACATGCCCAGCCAGCATGGGAAGGAGGGCCGTACCCGCGCACAGTTTCCAGACCCGGCGATGGTCCGCACGGCCTTTGAGCATTTGAGCATCTTCAAGAGGGACATCCAGACGGCAGCCCCCAAAAGCCTAGGGCGTCGGGCCTTCCAGCGTGCTGGTACTCAGCAGAACGAACAGTCGGAGCCCGTCATCCAGACTGTGCCGTCCGCAAAGCCCGACGTTCAGCACGTGCCCGAAACCGCATCGCCGGAGAAGCCAGGAGAGGGTGAAAGCGCAAGTGTGTCGAGCCCGGGCGTGGTCGGTTGAAGGACAGTTGGAGGTCGGTTGGAATGGTGTGAGGGTTGGACAGTTCAAGGGGAGCGAAGGACGGTTGGCGATAGGTAACATCTGTAGAAAGCCGGCGCTATGGAGTAGGGAATAGCAAGATTCGCAAAATTCGCCCACTCATGTTGAACCATGGCGCTATATCACAACCACTCTGCTCTGTTATCCAGAGGTCTCCTTCGGAGCACGCATTGTCCAAAATGGCACGAGTGGAATGCGATCCGGGTTTGAGATAGTCGGCGATTAGCTCAATTGACGTCGAGCATGTGTTTTGTCGCAACCCCCTAGCAATATCCATTCTGATGCCGACGTAGTATCATCGCAGTTCCGGCCATAGGCCCGGACTCAAAAGCAACATGGGTGAGAATGACTCGCAGAAGCCATGGCTTGTGTCTGAATTGATCCCGGCCATACCAAGAGCCCACGTGCTTCTGTTCGAACACGGGGAGCCGAACAACTAGGACGACCTCGGCTCCTTGGCTGCATGCGCGCTTTGTCAAGCCGGGTTGCATACTCTCCAGATAGACCGAAACCGCACCGATGAACCCAGCAGATTCGCGTGGGGGAAGTCGTAGTTGGCTTTATATGTGAGTATCCCGGAAAGTATTCGATCCGGCAGGATACTGATACACTGACTCTTCCGCTAGCTTCCCTATGTAAGTTCGTTTCAAACCAGTTGGCAGACTTGGAGCTTATTCACGATAGCTGTGAGACATGCTGAAACTTGCTTCAGCGGCGTGATATCATGAAGCAGAGGTAGCGGCAGGACCGCTCTCGCCCGGTGCCAGAGACGATATCGAACTCCAGCCTAGAGGCACAGTTGGTCTGGCAGTACTTGGGCAACGGGACTTCGGAGAACACCCGAATAATTTGGATATTCGAACCTGCGATCCACAGAGGCGAGGGACGATGCTTGCAATTTCCGGTATGTCTCAGCTATATAAGCCGCATAGTCGCGAGTTGGTGTCATTCAGGCCCGGCTTCGGTCGCCATATCACCGTTGCCCTGTTTGGCATTCGGCCAGGACTCTCGGGATGCCGTGTCGAGAGCCCACAAAGCTCTTTGGGATCAAAGGAGGTTCTTCTTCGTCCCATCCGCAATGCTTTTCGCCGGGTGACAGGGGGGAGGATAGTAGTAGTGGTTGTAGTAGGACAGGTGTAGTGTAGAAGAGTCGTAGTCGACTTGACTGGATTATAGACTGCCGATTGGCTGTTGCGTTGATCCGATCCGCACGTCAGACCAGAACAGGTCATTTACCGGTACAACACCACCACAGCTCTTTCTCTCCCACAACACTCCGCCATGGCCCATTCCAAACGAAACACCTCGCTCCCGCACTTTACCTCCTACGAACGCGGCCTCCTCCGCTCCTCCTGGGGCTCCAAACACGGCATCATCGGCCGCGACTCCTTCCTCCCCTTCGGCGCATGCCGCCTGTGTCTGCAGCCCGCGCGCCCGCCCGTCGTGGCCTGCGCGACCAACGGCGATCTCTTCTGCCGCGAATGCGCCATCAGCGACCTGCTCGCCCAGCGCCAGGAGATCAAGCGGCTGGAGCGCGAGCGCGACGGCGCTAAGAGGCGGATTGCGGCCGGCGAGGAGCGAACCCTCGAAGAGGCCAAGTCGAGGGAGCTGCGCGACTTCGAGCTCGCCAGTATGGGCCTCGACGCGGAGGGGAGCGGTGCGAACCACAGAAAGCGGAAGAAAGAGGAATCTGAGTCCGATGCGCTGGCCGCGTTCAAGGCTAGGGAGATCGAGGTCGACGGTAGGCGGAAGAAGGTGTTTGAGCTGGATGAGAAGGAAATGGGCCGGCTTGCGAGGGACGAGCAGGAGAGATTGAAGGAGGAGATGAAGCAGGAGAAAGTCTGTTGCGTCCTATCCTTGTACGTGATTTGACCAATACTGACTGCACCCAGTCCGAGTCGAGCAAATCCGCCCTGCCCTCTTTCTGGGTGCCGTCTCTAACCCCCGGAACCGACCCCGACGAAGCCGCCGCAAACAGAGCCGTCAAACTGACTCCCATCTGTCCCGCATCCACCGATTCCAACCGCCACAGCTACTCCCTCAAGTCGCTTGTCGACGTCCACTTCACAGAGGACAAGGCGTCCGACGGGTCAATGTCGCGGGTCTGTCCCAGCTGCAAGAAGAATCTCACAAACGGCCTCAGAGCCATGCGTATGCACATTCTTGCCTCCCTGCCCACGACCAATCTAACTTGCGACAGTCACCAAACCATGCGGCCATATCATCTGCGCCCCGTGCGTAAACAAGTTCATGGCCCCCCACGACATCCCTGATCCGCACGCCTCGAAAGAAGAACAGGACCACTCGGCCGCTTTCCACGGCCACATCCTCTGCTACGTCTGCGAAACGGACGTCACGCCGCCTGATCCGCGGGCTGAGCAGGGCGAGAAAAAGCCGAAGAAGAAGGACAAGGACTCCGCGATCAGGCCCGGGTTGGTCGAGGTGTGCTCTGAGGGAACGGGGTTCTCTGGACGGGGAGGGAATGTTGCGACGAAGCGTGGAGTGGCGTTTCAGTGCTAGCTGCTCTGCCTGTCGACGATGCATGATCTATTGACATGTTTTGCATATGCATGGTTGGAGTATGGCTGGAGTATGGTGGAATGTATTCATTTTCCTGGGTCGGTGGTCTATGGTTATTTCTGCATGCAAATCTATTCAACTATACATAGAACGCAAGAATTCGTCGCAACCCAACGCCGAAGTCATGATCCAATTGGTACTAATACAGGGACTTTATTGCGGCAGTGGATGGTTACGACCTCTTTTTTGCGTTGTTGAACTCGCGAACCACAACCTCACATTTGATCTCCTGGCAGAGACGCTTGCGACGGTTTGCCTCAAGCTTCGACGCAAATTCGAGGCCGCTTGCCTTCTCAACCGCTTCGAGCGGCACCTCGAACTCGCCTAGCCGCTTTTCGTTCGGGATGCGCGCATTCGGCAGGACGAACGCACCCAGCGCGACCTTGCTGCTCGGGGAGTTGGTGCCGTCCTCTCCAAAGACGACCTTGTAGAAATGAGTGGGGACAGCGACGTTGGGCGGGTTCCCGATGATCTCGTAGCTGACGCGCCATTTACCGTCCTGGTCCCGATGCGGCAGGTACAGAGGCCCGGTAACAATGCGCACTGACGGGTACTTCTTGGTCAGGTCACGGCAGAACTGCTCAAAGTGCGACCAATAGTCCCGGTTGAACCCATCGCCGACCTGCGGGCACATGTTGGTCAGGGCAAAGGTGCCGTCCATGGCGGCCTGCGACCACTTGGCGTCCGCCGCCGGAACCTGGTGCCCGCGGTCGTAGCCAGAGCGGAAGTAGTCGCCCAATTTGGCGCGGAACGCCTCGGGGATGCTCCCATCCTCGGTGAACGAGCTGTGTTTGCGGTCCGCGTTTTTTAGGGAGAGCGAGTGCGGAGTGATGTGCTCGGCCACCCAGGACGGGTTGCGGGTGCGACGGTCAAAGGTGCCTGTCAGCGGCGGGGTGTTGATGGCGTCGCTGACCGGGCCAGGGAATCCATACTGGAAGATCCCAGACGGATCAACGGGGCCCGTGGTACCAGGGGCGGGTCTGGGCGCGAGAGAGGGAGTCGGGGCCTGGGAGGAGGGCACATTGGCCAGGCCGGACGGAGGCGCAGCTGGCGACGGGGCAGGAACCGGCTGTTCTTGCTGTCGCGGCGATCTGATGGAGTAGAGGAGAGCCGTCACACCGGCGCCCGAGGCAGCGCTGGCGGCAGCAATGGCCGCGAAAGTAGCCTTGGACATAGCTGAGGAAGGGCAGGCAGCAATTGGACCTCGAGAGATCCCAATTGATCCTGACTGTTCTGCTGGGATGAGCTGGCGATGGGAGAGAGAAGAGGAAAACAGTGAAGCTATTCGGAAGGCGGTGTAAATGCATATCTCGTTATGCAGTCATTAGGTTTATGCATCCTCCATCCTCCTTGAATGCTCTCTCCCTCACTCTTCCTCTACACACGCTCCATTGGCTATCGCAAGTGAAACTCCAGGGCAATGAGATCTTTTCTCCGATGGATTTGGCCCCGTGTCTTCTCCAACCTGAATTTCAGGCGAATCAGTCCAGCTGAGAAGCTCGAGGAGGAGACCTTCCCCGACTATCTTGCTGCTCAGTATTATCCTGTGCGCATTGGCGAACTATTCGTCTCTCGCTATCAAGTGGCTGGGAAGCTTGGATACGGAATCTTTTCGACGGTTTGGCTGGCCCGAGATCTAAAGTACATGATGCCTCGTTTCCGGCCATCGGCAAGCACAGAAGGCAAAGATGCATTAGCCGACAACCATAGAAGCAGAAATGGATGCCCAGATATGGGGAATACCAGTTTTTATTCCTGTTATCATTGCATCGGCTCTCCTTTGTGCATAGATGAATTGGTTTTATGTACTATCGCCATCAACGAAGCGTAAAGCGCAGTATTGAAATCCGGCCCAGCGAACAACCCTACCAACTTTTATTACGTTGGGACAAAAGTGGATAGCGATTGATTTATTATTTTTACATACTCTGTAGGCAGAGTGAAAATTGCCTGTCCCTTTTCCGCCGATAGGAAGTGGTGAGCGAGCTGCTAGCCCTAAGCCGTAGCGAAACCACCACTCCAAAATATATGAAACTCAACGCCGTATAAAAAGACCGCGTACCATAGGCTACAATCGTATATGTAATGAGACAAACTGTAAAGAATATTTTACCTGATAGCCGGTTCCTACTGTCCTACACTCATCCTCCCAACTCTTCCAGTCCAACTAATTCAAGCGTAGAAACCCGCTGTTCCCATCACTGAGCTCCCATTGCTGCATCCACTGGCTCACCCACCCCCGATTCACCGGCCCTACGCCCTGCAGCATCTTGCTGGCCTCCTGTGCCTGAGCCGACGGTAGCTCGCGTGATTTCACTGCTTGTTCCTCTGCTTTCCGGTAAAAGTCAATCAGCTTGATGGCTGGGACTCTCGCAGTATCCATCGTCTTCCCGCCAGCCTGCTCCAGAAGGTCTACCCAGTCCTTGAACGTGACTGGTTCGATATCCATGTCAGGGTAGCAGGCGAGTACATCGGCGGCGACGTTGGACCAGGACGTCGCTGACGGATTGACGATGTGGTACATCTGCGTTTCAGAGCCTGCGTTTCTGTCCCCGGCCCAGACGAGAACTTCGAGGAGGATTTTCGTGAGCTTGTCAACTGGGATCCAGTCGACTCTCTCCCTCGAAGGGAAATTGACGGGGAAGGCCTGCAGATGTGCAGAAGAAATAATGATCTAAAGTCTGTATTAGCTTAGACCTTCATGCTAGAGGGAAACTCACAGCCGGAATGTATTCATGTTGGTTCCACGCCCCCAGTGTCTGCTCAACTGGCCCCGCGACAACGCCCACTCGACAGCATGCAGATCGCACCCCAGACGTCTCCGCCGCCTGGTCGAGCAGACACTCCGCCAGCAGCTTCGACTGCCCGTAGCCCAGGTTGCCAGCTACGCTGAGATCGTATGTCGGTCGTTCCGGCGGAGGACCGGGTCCTTTCCAGGCGCCGACGGCGGAAACGCTCGATATGAACATGACGAATGCGTGGTGGCTGGACGCGTGCGAAAAGTCGACCAGATTACGCACGCCGCGGAGGAACGGTTCGAAGGCCGAGAGCGGCCAGTTGAAATTCACCGGCCATTGGTTGTCTGTCACCTTGTCAGAGTAATAGCTCCTTGAGCAGGGAATGCTTACGGATGATATGGGTGGCGCTCTGGAGTAGACGCGTGTATACTGGGCTTTGGAGGCCAAATCCCGATAGCGACAGGTTTGCCTGGAGGAACTCGACTTGGGTTTCGTCTATGGGGTCGAGACCGCGCTGCTGCGCTAGCATGGTCTGTTTCTTTGCAGCGTCGGCGCTGCGGTTGAGACATATAACGCGGGCTACATTCTCAGCCCGGCAAAGGGCGTAGAGGAGATACGATCCCAGTGAGCCTGTGCTGCCGGTCAAAATGACTGCCATGCTCTGCGTTGAAGGGAGTGGCCACAGCCCGCTTGATCGGGGGAGACTGTCTGTCAGTCCATCCAGAAGTGCCTGCATTGGCTGTGTTGTAGAGTCCGGCGAGTTATCGCCGTCACTAGAGCGATTAGGCAGAGCACCGGCGGCCGCTCTGTCGGATATATAGTTCGCCAGCTGGTTGACCGTCGGGTGGGAATAGATGGCCGCCGAAGAAAACATATCAACGCTTCTCTCTCCTAGCCCTGCTCTCCCCTGGAACCGCAGCTCTCGAGCCATGCGCATAACCTGTAGGGAATCAACACCCAATGTAAAGAGATTGCGGTCCCTTTCGGGGATGGGTATGTCGGTGACTTGAGCAATCAGCAGCTCAAGCCATCCAGCGATGCTCTCGCGACGGCTGAAATCCAGCCTGGTGAGAGTGCAAGACCCGAATTGCTCACTGGCATCGTCGGCGGCCCTGTACAGAGCCTCGATATCACCCTCGTACAACTTGTAGGTGCTATGACGCTGGATCTTGCCTTGCCCTAGGTACTTGATAGGCTTTGCCGGGTCCGCGAACATAACATGGTACCGATCCAGCTTCGCATGCGCCGGGGCATGAATATTGGCTTCGGCGATAACAGGCGCCAGACGCTCAATCATCTGTCTTCGCTCGTTTGGCTCGCTGGGCGCCCCGTCGAACAGGTCGATCAAAGCAGCGGGCTGGAACTTCCCCCGGCCGACAAGTATGGCTCCCTTGACAAGAGGGTGGCTCATAAGGGTTGCCTCAATTAGCGCCGGAGCAATCTTCTCACCATTGCTTAGAACAATAACATCGTCCCTGCGACACTGGTACCTGTACAGAAAGGGCTTCGAGGGGTCCGGATGCCTTGAATATAGATCCTGCATCGACCATTCCTGGATGTCGGGAAACGTGTTGAACACTCCCTGATATAGTTTGAGCTTCTGGTCTCGCACAATAAACAGCTCGTATAGCCCGTCTCCTGTCTCTCGCATCTCGATCCCCGAGTGTGTCGGGTGCCAGTAGAAGTAGGGCCAGTCGTCCACTGAGGGAGCCAGACGATATAGACACGCGGTCTCTGTGGCGCCGAGGTTGCAGATAACGCGCGTATACTTGGAAATAAGTGTGCCAGCTCGCTGCGAAAGTGGCGCTGTAACCTGTCATTATCTTCGCGGAAGGGACGGGAGCGAGAGACCTTACCACCACTAGCAACGACATAATGCAACCGCTTTATCCTGTCCAGTGCATTACCATCACGACTAAGCTCTTCGTATATAGACGGCGCTGCCATAGATGCATCGACCTCGGCGTGCCTGTGCATCTCGTCCGTGTACGCTGCGTTGGGAACAACCTGGGGCGCACCGTAAACGAGAGTCACACCGAGCAGGAGAGCCCAGGTGATGCCCGCGTTCAGGCCGCTGGTATGGAACAGCGGCATTGAGGTGTACGCCCGCTTTGACTGCTGGTAGATCTCGGTGGTGGGCACGTATCCGTCCACTGGGGGGATTGTTCTCCATGCCTCGTACGTGCTTAGGATGCCGACATGCCACGTCACCGGCTTCGGGAGGCCTGTCGACCCCGTGGTATGCAGGACCAGACACGGGTCCATGTATGCCTGCTCGAATGATTTCGTGTACGGGTATCTCTCCACGGGGATTTTGAGAAGGGTTTCGAGCTCGGGGACCACCCAGGAAACCATTGGTCTTTTCTCGAGAATAGGCTCGATGTTGGTCTCTTCAGAGCGGAGGAAGACGTGGCAGTTCACGCCTTCGAGGACGTTCAGGTGTCCTTCTAGATTGTTGCGAGGCGACAGGAAGAGCATCTAGAAAGTCAGAATTATACCGTGCGCCAGAAAAAGCCTCAGTACCTTGTAGCCGACTCTGATGGCCCCGAACATGAGCAGAAAGTATCGTATGTCACCTGGGCCATTAGTTTATATCATAGAGCAAGTAATCAAACATACTAGGCCCCATGTAGCCTACGGTGTCAAAGTCCTTCGGCGGCCCTAGGAGATGCCGCAGATACCAGCTAGTCATGCTGACACCGTTGGCAAAGGTCTTGCACGAGACGTCCGCAAAGCCATCTTGGAGTTTGGGGCCTTTCGCGTATGAAAAGAGGGGATGGTCAGGGACGGCGTCGGCCAGTTCATCGGGGATGAGGTGGATCAGGCGATTTGGCCTTGCTGACATGAGTTGGAAGATGGGATGGACATCTTGACGGGAAGGAGGTGCTTCAGACATTGTAAGAGAGTATAATGAAGGTGACTGGGCTTGGTGGGAATGCACTGTATAAGTATTCACTGGTAAGAATAAGCCAGCTTTAGGGCTTCCCTCTGCACAGGGGAAACGAGCATCAAATCAGTGCCTCTACTCCATCTGTCAGCCGTCTGTAATACTTGATCCAGATAGTTGCTGTCACTCAGCTCGCCAGCAAGTTTGGCCTCCACTGTCTCAGAAGATGCCATGACATTGCCTGATTAGGGCTATCGGACAAAGCCCTAACCAGGCCAGAAGTCAACTGCTGCAGATGAAACAAAGACAGACATTCAGGGTTCAATCCTACAGTCACCCCATTTCGGTCACACGGAGTGAGTTCCGTGCAAAATATCCCCGAAAGTGTCTTCGCGTTTACCTTCCTGTCGCTGTACACCCCTTCCCAGATCGGGGTCGAGACCGGCTGCTAGGTTGAAACAACACACCATACGACAGACTTTGACTTTGCAGGAATCCTCAGCAGAGACGCTTGCATGCTCCCTGTGGATTCTCATGTCAGCGCGAAGCTCGCCGAGGGAAGGACAAGTAGGATTGGCAAAGCTTGCCATCAGCCTATCCACTCGTCCAGGCTCTGTCCATGTTGCTCCTTTCAGAAAGGACATCCTTTAGTCCTTTAGCACAGCACCGAGGGCTGCTAGCTGACTTTCAGAATGCGGTAATCCAGGGACGATAAGGCAAATATAAAAGCCCTTGGATGTACCGTCGGGTTCATCTGATTCGAAGTAACGATTCAGCTCCACGAGATTCAAGTATCCCTAGCAAAACATCACTGCGAAAATGCTGACCAGCGTGCTTTCGTTTACGGTAGGCTCCCTTGGTTATATAGTCTATTGCTCCCCTCTGTCCTTCGCTAACAAGTCATCCACAACAGCCCGAACAGGCTGCCGAGGTCACGGAGTACTGCACCAAGCACTCCAACGATGTCTCCAGCAACATGAAGGAACTTTGGGACTGGACCTGCAATGAGTTCGAGACCTCCGACAAGATGTCCTCTCCTCTGCAGGGCGCAACCATGAAGTTCCTGGCTGAGCACCAACGGGCCAAGAGAGGTACCAACTCGGCCCAATGGCTAGACAGTGGCCTAGCTAATCTAACCCGCCGGTAGTCCTCGAGATCGGCTGCTACACTGGCTACAGCGCCATGCTTGGTACGAGAGTACTGTCGCCACCCAGGCCGAGATCATCACCCTGGAACTGGACCCCACCATGATCGCGGCGTCTCGCCGCACTTTTGACAAGTACAATCTCAACGACCGCGTCACTCTCATCGAAGGCCCCGCCCAGGTTTCCCTCGAGCAACTGGAGGGAACATTCGACATCATCTTCGTCGACGCCAACAAGGAGGGCTATGAGGGCTATGTCAAGGCCGTTCTGGACAGGAAGCTCCTCTCCCAGACGGGCTTCATCATGTGCGATAACGGTGAGCGTTCCTTGGCAGTCTCTTTGGTTGTCGGTTAACAAGGTCCAAGTCTTCGCACGGGGGATGACCATCTCCGAAGATGCCAACCCGTATCTCCGCGACAAGGTCCGGCCCTACTGGACGGCAAACGGGATTGCCCTCAGAAAGTTCAACCTTTTCTGCAGGGACGATCCCCGAATCGACACCATCCTGCTCCCGCTTTACGACGGAGTGTCGTTGATCAAGTGGAAGTCCTCTGCATCCAATGGAGCGTCGAGTGAGTGAGCTGGCAGAATGCAGTTAGTAACTGGGACTCGATCAGTGTGTAGTTGGTAGGACAAACTCAGATCTGTTGCGTTGTTTCTGAAAATGGTGTATGGCAGAGTTCTAGGATCGAGGAATGAGGGTTCAGTTGTTGTGTTGTTAGGGCTCCGAGTCTCCTGATCTGTCCTAGTCGTTACTTATAAATCAGACCAAGTATCTCGACAAGTCTTACCTCCTCCACTTACAACCATCACAATTTCTGCATAGTTCAGTATGTCCTCCGAACTTCCCACGCGTCCTCTTGGTCGAAATGGCCCTCCAATCCCTGCCCTTGGCTTTGGCCTGATGGGCTTGAGCGGTACGCCCAGCATCCCCTTTCATCCGGTCTTGTAACTCAACCACCCAGCATTCTACGGATCTCCCGCCTCCGACGAAGAGCGCTTCAAGCTCCTCGACCGAGTCCTCGAGCTAGGATGCATCCACTGGGACACTGCCCAGCTCTACGGCGACAGCGAGGAACTGCTGAGCAAATGGTTTCAGCGCACGGGGAAGAGGAACGAGGTACGATACCGTGGATTGGCTTGCGTGTGCCAGCTGACCATGGCCGGCAGGTCTTCCTGGCTACCAAGTTCGGTAACCATGTTGCCCCCGACGGTGGGCGGGGCATCCGGAATGAGCCCGAGTATATCCGCCAGGCTGTTGCGCAGAGTCTCCAGCGGCTTCAGGCGGATCACATTGATTTGTTGTATTGGTGCGTGTCATGCTGACGGCGACGAGTGTCCAGCCTAATGATGAGGGGGAGGCAGTCACCGGTTCAGCGGCAAAACCCCCGTCGAGGATATTGTTTCCACCATGAAAGAATTCGTCGAGTGAGTCCGGAGTCAACCTAACCCGCCCATACCTAACACCAGCAGCTCCGGCAAAGTCAGATATCTCGGCCTGAGCGAATGCGGCCCCGACACCCTCCGCCGTGCCTGCAAGATCCACCCCATCCACGCATACCAGATAGAGTACAGCCCGTTCTCCATGGACATCGAAAGACCCGAGACTCGGCTCCTCGCCACCTGCCGCGAGCTGGGTATCGCCACCGTCGCGTACTCGCCGCTGGGCCGGGGGATGCTGACGGGTCGCTATCAGTCTGTTGATGACTTTGACGAGAAGGATTTCCGCCGGTCCATTCCGCGTTTCTCGAAAGAGAACTTTCCCAGAAATCTGGAGCTGGTTAGGACGCTGCAGACTATTGCCGACAGGAAAGGTTGCACGTCGGGCCAGTTGGTGTTGGCGTGGATGATGGCCCAGGGAGAGGACATCTTTCCTATTCCGGGTACCAAGAGGATAGAGTACCTGGAGGAGAACATGGGTGCGTATGCAGTGGCCTTGACGGCGGAGGAGAATCAGCAAATTCGCGACTCCATTGGCCACGCGGAGGTACACGGGACTAGGGTTGCAGAGAGGCTCATGGGTGATCTGGTCAAGGATACGCCTCCGTTGGGAGATTGAGACAGTAGGCAACTGAGTTCAACTCTCTGATGCGCTCCTAGCTTGTGCTACTAGCAATTTACTTAGTGGGGAGTAGCCTCCTATCTTGCTCCTTTGGGATGGTCAGCATACTTCTGACAAAAGGAGTTGCGGAGTTATAATGAAGAGAGTTCTGGGTTACTCTTTTAGCATAACTAGTGCTTTGAGCAAACATTAATCGAGATGTAAGCAAAGTCATAAGACTGCTGGTCACTTTGCGAGAGGCATACTTAACGAGAATATAGAAAGCACTGCCGCTATCGCTGCTCAAGCTGCGGCTGCTATTCTGTCATCATGTCGCACCTATCAGAAGAAAATGCTCAGTCTCTCTACAACGAGTTCGGGGAGCTCAAGGTGCTGGACGACATCATCCAACATCGAGCCGCGGATGATCCCCCGGCGCCCATTCTTGCATACCCCCGAACCGAGAGCAGCGTGGATGATTTTGAGTACTTCACCGGTAAGGATCTGGACCGATTGATAGATGGAGCAGTCAAGCGGATAATTGCGCTGGGATTGGAACCGGTATGCCCATTTCCTGTCGAAAGAAGCAAAGCCCAGTCAGCCCTAACCAGCTGTCAGAATGGACGAAAGACGGTGGGCGTCCTCGCCGCGTCGAATTTGGACTTCATCGTCTCATTCTTCGCCCTGAGTAGACTCGGCTACACGGTTCTGGCTTTGTCGCTCCGAATCGCTCCAACGGCTGTCGCCAACCTGCTCAAGCAGACAGACTGCGTTCATGTTCTCCACGGAGGCACGCATCAAATCCTGTCCACTGCGCAAGCTGTCCAGGAAATCCTACCCGTAACCTCGCTCCCGATCCCTGTGCGCAGTGACTATGACCGGCCTCTGTCCAGCGAGCCCCGCTTCGCCCGCGAGTACGACAGGGACGCGGAGAATAGCCGGATTGCTGTAATCATGCACTCGTCCGGATCAACAGGCCTCCCCAAGGCGGTCATGCTCAGCCATAGGGCCATCCTGACACATCCCACCCAGGGGTCTGGGCTGCACAACTTCAACGCTCTGCCGTGGTACCATCTTTACGGCGTTTCCACATCGCTCCAGGCGATGTGGATGCGGAAGACGGCGCACTTGTACAATGCCGCCTTGCCAATGACGTCGGAATCTTTGGTTGAGATCCTGGAGACTGTGAAGCCTGACGCCGTGCACACGGTGCCGTATGTTCTGGGTCTAATGGCCGAGAAACGGCGAGGCGTGGAGCTGCTGAAGCGTTGCAAAGTGGTCACTGGAGCCGGGGCACGTACGCCGGACGAGCTAGGGGATCGACTGGTCAGGGAGGGTGTCAACCTGGGGATAGTGTTTGGGACGTGAGTTTTCGCGCATCTTCCATGGATGCAACTTCAGCTGACTTGTGAATAGCACCGAGCTGGCCTCGTCGGAGACACCATGCGCCGAGATGACGGCGACGACTCGTGGAACTTCATCCGCATATACGCCAATATCCGAAAAGACGTGTATATGAACCCCCTTGGAGATGGCCATTACGAATGTGTTTACCTGAAAAGTCATCCGGCTCTGTCAACCTCCAATTCCGACTTCCCGACCCCTGGGTCCTGGCATTCCAAAGATGTCTTCACGCCGCATCCGTTCATCCCGGATGTTTGGAAGTACGTCACTCGCATCGACGATCGGATTACCCTGGTCAATGGAGAAAAGGTCCTTCCACTGCCAATCGAGGGCCGAATTCGAGAAGACTCGCTCGTACGCGAGGCCGTCGTGGTCGGCGTCGACAGGCCTATCCCTGGGCTGCTCGTTTTCCGAGCTACTTTGGGAGACCACCTTTCTGACGAAGCGTACCTTGACGCTATCTGGCCGTCCATAGTAGATGCGAACTCCAGAGCTGAGAAATTCTCCCAAATCACTAGGGAAATGGTCGCCTTGATTCCGTCAGACGTGGAATATCCGCAGACAGACAAAAGAAGTGCCATCCGCTCGCAGGTGTACAGCAAGTTCGCACACGATATTGACGAAATGTATGCAAGGCTGTTCGGCGAGCATGAAGGATCACTTCAGCTGGATTTGCCAGACCTCGAAGACTACCTGTTGTCCACCTTCAGGGACGCCGCCGAGGTGCCTCTCGAGTCACTCGACACGGATTTTTTCACTGCAGGTGTGGACAGCCTGAAGGCCATTCAAACGAGGCGAATCATCCAGGAGAATCTGCAGCTGAATGGCCACCAATTATGCCAGAATATCGTTTACAGTACCGGAAATATCAGGCGATTGGCTAGGTATCTACATACCCTGGCCAACAGCGAGAAAGTAGAGGAGACAGATGAGCGGGCGGTCATGAAGGACCTAATAGATAGATTCTCCAGGTTCCATGAGCATAAGAGCCTGAATGGCTTCGGCAATGGTCACGGATCTAAATCCCATGGGGACGGACATGCCGTGGTGCGACTTAGATCCCTTCTCCGTTGCTTGGAGATCATATCTAACGGACACGCCAGATACTAACAGGAGCGACTGGATCAATCGGCGCTCACCTTCTTGTCAAGCTCATCGCCCTAGACTCCATAGACAGAGTCTACTGCTTCTGCCGGGGTAAGAACCCCATCCTCCGTGTCCTCCGCGCGTTGGGCAACAGTGGCGTCGACGTCCCAAAAGGCGAATTCGCCAAAATCATCGCCCTAACCACCGACCTCGACGAGCCCGACTTCGGGCTTGACGCAGATACAATGAGCGAGCTCAGACGCGAGGTCTCGCTAATTGTTCACGGAGCGTGGCCGGTCAATTTCAACCTCCCGCTGCAGAGTTTCGAGCCGCAAATTGCCGGCCTGCACAACTTACTCCAGTTTTCTCTGTCTGTACAACGGCCGGACCCGGCGCAGGTATACTTCTGTTCGTCGATTTCAGTGGCGTTGAATGCACCCGAGAATACAGTGATCCCAGAGGCTCCTATCGAAGACTTTTGCTATGCGTCGAGGATGGGATATGCGCAGTCAAAACTGGTGGGCGAACATGTCGTTCGCAATGCTGCCTTGGTGGGGGCCAGGAGTTATGTGCTTCGAATTGGCCAGGTGGTCGGCGATACAGTGCACGGGGTGTGGAACGACAACCAGAATTTCCCCTTGATGATTCGTTCTGCACTGCAGATGAGGGCCTTGCCTGCGCTTGATGAAGTAAGTCAACCGTGAACTTTGCCGTGGATGATTGATTGATTTGTATCAACAGTGTTGCTCCTGGCTGCCCGTCGACACTCTTGCAGCCAGCATAGTCGACCTCTTCCGAACCCTGTCTGCTTCTCCGACACCTCGTCAATCCAACTCAGATGAGCCTCTGATCTTCTACAACCTCGTCAACTCTAACGAGTTTTCCTGGTCTGAGCTCCTCTCCGAACTCTGCGCCGCAGGACTCGAATTCGAGACCGTCCCGTTCAGCAGATGGTTGGACATGCTGCAGGAGAGCGCTGCGAAGGGAGAGGAAAAGCGCAATCCAGCCATCAAATTGATAGAGTATTACCAGAAGACGTATGGCGCCGGGGAAAGAGGAGTCCGGTTTGATTCGCAGTCCGCGAGGCAGCACAGTGAGGCATTGAGCTCAGCGCCAGAGGTTGTCACCAGCGGGCTTCTGAGGAGATTCCTGGACGTGTGGATGCAGAGGTGGGAATAGACGAGAGTGGAGGAAGAACGGAGAAGGAAGGAAGAAAGCAGAGGAGAGGACGGACAGAGACACCTGAGGCTACAAGGATACCAGGCAAAGAGACTAATCCTATTTTGGAAGGAATAGGACACAACCCTAGGGCAGCAAGTGTTATTGCTGAGTAGTATTGGGGGCCTGTATGCCTGAAGGGAGGATGTTATTCCGGTACCTGGCGGAGAGCCACTTTGTCACCTATTTTGTATGGGTCCACGGCTTTAACCGTAGTGGGGCACCCCTGATTTCTGCCATACTGTACACTACAACAACACACGCAATCAACTTGCTGTACTACACCGCCCAGTACCACGCAACAGTTATAATTTGGAGCTGTAAAACGAGAACCGGTGAATTTCCACTTCTGGTTAGTTTTACTGTTTTGGGCATGGTGCTCCGATACGCCGTTCTGTAAACTCAGTAGTATCACGTGGTCAGTTGTTGCCCTAGGGTGAGTGCGGGTGACGGTCGCGCGACTAGGGTGAGTGCATTATAGAATAGGTGGTGTCTCGACTGTCCCTCACCCAGATCACCCTCTGGCGCTTGATGTCTCATCCTTTACTCCGCTTACGTGTAGGAATGACTTTTAATTGGTCGTATTCTCTCCTTATGAGACGCCCCCATTAAGCCACCGGATGCTCGGACTTGTCGTACCAAGCCAATAAGTGGCTCTCTAAGTCATCTGGGGGCGTCAGGCTGCGTAGGCCATTACCCATGTCTAAATTGGGATCCTTTTTGAGGCTGAATTAGGGTTGATCGCTATGGTCAATTCCCCTAAAAATCCTTCGTCTTGGCGCAACACATTAATGCCTAGGTATTGAGGGTCAATTAAAGAGGATGGAATAGCTTCTAAGCTAAAGAATCCAATTCCTGTAACTCATAGAGCAGGCCCCGATGTACTCCGTAGGGGCTGACACTATCCACCCTCCACATCAACCCGGCCACGCGCCTTTAATGCGGAAATTGTCAACTCGAAGACAGACTAGGCCGGAAATTCCCGTGGCGTGTGGATGCCACGCGAGCCGTTTGATGCGGAACGACGGCTGCCAAGCGCACTAAAGACACTAAACATACGATTTGGCTTCTCAGCTGCTGAGCCTGGCATATCCCTCCAGCACTGCCGCAAACAAGATCCTTCGTGCGGCTCTAGTCTTCTCATCGCTTTGTTCTATCGTAACGCTGCTGTTTGTACGGAGTACCAGCGCAGCCATTATGTCGGGAAAAAAAAAAGAAAGAAAAATGTAGGGTATGCCGAGGGAGCCTCATCAAAAATAGGGGCTGATCCTAGTCGATAGTATTACCTGGAGTGAGGCTCATTAGGATATTCCTCGAACTTGCACTCAGCCTTGCACTCATCCTTGCACTTAGCCTTGCACCCAATCTGGGCTCCATCTATCACGGCATACGAAGAGCAGCCAGGCTAACAAACTCGGGATATATAAACACTGCGTAGGTTCGTCCCTCATAAGGATATCCAACACACTCGCCAAAACCATTTTACACTATCCTTTTCTTCAAGAAACACACCCCAGGATCGACAGGACTATGCGTCTTCTCGGAACCCCGTTGGCGTTCGCCGCTATGGCTGCTGCGCAGAGTTCCTCCCTGATCCCAACCCCCAGCTCGTCTTCCTCTCCACTACCGTCGGAAGCCTGCACCAAAGCCAGCAGACTATCTGAGCAGAGTCCAAGACATCTGATTCAAGCCAAAGATGCCTACGACTGTCTAAAGTCCGTCCCAGTGGCTGCCGACGATAACAAGGACCTCATCGACCAGCTAAAGTTGTACTGGGCGTTCCATTCAGAGACGGGCTACCTGAAGAATCCCCCGGACACATGGGAACTCGGACCCCTCGATCTCATCGGCGAACTCGACAAGATCAAGGAAAATCTATCCTCTTATGAGAGCGAATTCGATGTCCAACAGGCCATCAGGGAGCTAACGACTCGGACCGGCAACTTCCATTTAAACTACATTCCAGACATTCTACAAGTCTTTTCGTTCTGGCGCACCGTGCAGATCGCAAGTGTCGCGGACGAGGGAACAGCGACTCCGAAGGCATACGTTTGGGGGGATCTTATGGTCCAGGATGTTGACGATAGCGTGAATATTTCCGCAATCACGAAAATCAACGGCGAGGATGTCGAGGATTATCTGAACAAGATTGCATCAAGGCAACAATACATTGACGGCAATGCAAGATACAACATCCTTATGGCAACGCACACTTCCTACGGATCCTTTAACGAGCCTCGCGGGTACAATCCTTACGATGGCCCGACGACTACGCTTACATTCGAAAATGGCACTCAGCACACATGGACGAACGTTGCCAAAGTATGGAAGTCACTAAATGGCGTCACCGATGGAAAGTCGTTCTCTAAAGCATTTTGCACCGGTGAATCCGCTAGTACGAACGCACACCTGTCTAAAAAATCAGACGTACATGCTTGGAGCAAACGGCAGATTCCTAGCCATGCCTATCCAGACCCCGTTGTCGAAGACACGTCACGCAATCTAGCCGGGTATTTCATGAACGGTGTGGGCTTCGACGATATTGCCGTGCTCAAGATCATTAGCTTCGATGCGAGCGGCGCGGATGCACTTGACTTTCAAAGCACAGTTCGTGAATTTCTACGAAAAAGCAAAGATGCCGGGATGAAGAAGCTAGTGATTGACCTGCGAGAGAACAGCGGAGGCAGCACCGCGCTTCTTCTCGACACTTTCATGCAGCTTTTCCCCGACTACATCCCGTTCAGCTCTCAGCGGTACAGAGCCCAGGAGAATTTCAAGCTCATCGGTGACGCTATTAATGCCATGCACTCTAACGATTCTATTTGGACGGAAGTTGCGAATGATGAAGATGCTAGTAAGTATGCCACAAGACAGTCAACATCATGTTAGTTGTACAAGTCTAACAACCATGGTGACTTAGTTGCCTTGTTCCGTTATTGGTCATACTGGAACTTTGTTGATGTCTATGGCGAGACCTTTGACTCCTGGGACGAATTCTTCGGACCTCATTCATACAATGATGACGATTTCACGACAAATATGCGATATAACGTAAGTAATATGCCGAGGAAGGGAATATCGAAAGGTCAGACCAGCTCACACACCTGCAGATGTCCAACAGCAACCGTGGTAGCGTCCTTTTCAGCAACTTCGAGTTCCTCAATCCTACTGGAGAACCGGTATTCAAGGCAGAGAATATGGTAATGCTAACCGACGGCCTATGTGGATCGGCTTGTGCCTCATTCCACGAGGAATTGAAGAACATTGCCGGCGTACAAGCTATTACAGTTGGTGGTCATCCTCAAGATGGCCCTATGCAGACTGTTGGCGGTACTAAGGGAGGGGAAGTGCCTAGCCACCTCCAACTGGCAGTATCGATGCAGAAGGTATTCAACAAAACACAAGTATATGACATGTCCGGCTACGACCAAGTAGGGACTCTCGCCAACCTTCACCCTCTTCTCACCCGCGCCGGCGATCAGAGCCGCATCCAAATTCAGGACCAGATCCGGAAGGGCGACGACTCAGGAACCCCCCTTCAATATATTTACGAGGCTGCCGACTGTCGCCTATACTATACAATAAAGACGCTGTTCCACGCCGAGGCGATGTGGGAGGCCGCCTGGAGTGCGTACGAGGACACTAGCAGGTGTGTGAACGGATCGACCAACCAACCTAGCAGCATCAGTGGAGGATACAAGCCGTTTGGCACGGGGGAGTTGAACGGCCCAATGCAGGAAGACCCTGAATCAAGCGACGCTTTGATGTTGTTGAGCCCTAGCGTAGCTGCTTTTGCAGTCGCAGGTATCCTGGCCTCCCTGTTATAATAGCGCCCTAGCGAGCCTTGTTTATTCCCATTACACAACAGGAACAAGACAAATATTAGCAACCGTGATTTATAACCGCATCAGTCATAACTTAACTACTGGGAATGATTTCTTATCAATATAACATTATAACATAGCCAAGTTGTTAAATGGGCATCAAAGGTCAGGTTGGATGATCATAGCATTGATTCCTCCAGAAAAATCCCCAGCCATCGTTCATCAAAATGCCTCACATTCGGGTCGGACCTATTGGTCTGTCGCGGGCTCCCAGTGACCAGTATGAGGTACTATGCTTACGAGATGCTGGCTCTGGCTGGTGGGAGGAAGGATGGAAGCAGGGAAAAAAGCCCACGGCCGGCATGATGAGACTTAGAACTGGAGAGAACATAATGGTCGAGGATAGAGCCATTTATGTACTGGTTAGAGAGACGCCCGAAACGGCCCCTGAAGTAGCCCTTTTCGGCCGCCTGCTAACAGTCACATCAGTAAATGTATCCGTATGGTTAATTTAGTGTGAAGTGTGTCTATTCCCAGGGTCTGACAGCTGGCATAGGGGCTGATATAATAATGCAGTGGTCATAAGTGGCTGAGCTATTGCACAAGTTATGCAGCCACTCCGTAACAATGGAAAACAGACCAGACCCAAGAGATGTCAACTGCCAATCCATCACTATTAATTACCTGCGTTGCGCCGTATGGGTGTGCATCACCGGCCGCTTCCGATTGAGCAAACGGCGTCAACGCCGCTTTCACCTTCTCCATTCCATAGCTGAAGTTGGGGCTGTTCCGCTGTTGTGCAATGGGCAATTGGGCAGAGATGGGCACGGAGAGAAAAAGCTAACAATTCAGTGGGGTGTTCTAACGATCCGTTTTAACCGCGAGCGTCTCCCCAGTAGTCTTCTCGCCCGGAGGCTTATTCGATCCGAACGTCTTCCGATTCGCAATCTGTTCCTCGATTCGATTCGCGCGGCGAGTGCAGTAGTGGGAGAAGGCCTGGAACTCGGTCTCGGGATCGTCGACAACCGCCATAGCCTGGCCTTGAAGTAGCGGAGGAAGGCGCTGATAAAGCTCTTCTTTCCAGGTTCGCTTCGGAATGTCAGCTTTCTGTGCCAGGTAGGTGAAATCAGAAAGAGACTTCTGGAACTTGTCGCTATTCTTCATCTGAAGCTTCCGGAACTTCGGCATCGCTCTCTGGTCTTTATTGACATTGTCGTAGATCAACTTCAGGTGCTTGATCACGTCCTCGGCATCCTGGTAAGGTTCAGATGCACCTGGGCGACTGCGACCATGTTATTAGAACGAACCACGGACAGGGCCGGCTACCTAGCTTCGAGTGTGACAGGGCCTATAACCATTACGTAGTGTGACCTGGTGAAGCAAGGCTGTTTGTTACTGCTTCGGGCTCTGACACTTCCACCCCATCCGCCCGAGTCGTTCGCAGAGTCGCACCTGCGCAACCTCGCCCGCCAAAAGTGCCATCCAGAGCACCTATTGCATTTAGTCGATTATTCCCGCCCTCTGATTGGCCCTGGCAGCAGTTGGCTTTCAAATGCTGACCGGGGAGTCGGCGAGAGCCCGAGGAAGGGGCGGCGGGAGCCTTATTTCCTGATTTATATTGCTTCTTTCGCTGGCCTGCTACATCCTAGTACTCTTCGACATGTTCTCGACCTTTGTAGGTGTGTCGCCCGACCGCCAGCAGCTGGACAGGGCTTCCTCGTCGAGCAAAACCGAATCCTCGCCGCCAGCCCCGGCGCGCCCAAAACGCAGCCAAGTCACACGAGCCTGCGACTGGTGCCGCATTCACCGCGTCAAATGTGACAGCGGTACGCCGTGCCGAAACTGCAAGAACCGGAGGGGCCGGTGCAGCAGGAAAAGCTCTAGCGAGGTGCAGAGCCTCCCTCACGCCCTGAGGTGAGTGCTGTCCCTGTCAGCTCGTATGGGTCTGACCGTCTGAAGGGAAATCGAACGATTACGACGGCGAGTCGAGGATCTCGAGGAACAGGTCGAGAGTGCGACTACTGGCAGGAGTACTGCGACAAAGAGACCATGGGAGGGAATCCATACCAGCACCATGCAGTGGTATGGCCCATCGTCGTCCTTCTACTTCATCGGCCGCATGAACGCCTTCCTCGCTGTTGCCCTGGACCAGCCGCAGTTCGACGCCCATCTGCAGCCGAGCTATGCCGCCGGCACGTTTGCCAGTCCCACGCTCCCAAAGCACGGTCCCGAGGTGCACAGTGTGCTCCCGGCCGATGTCGCTCTGGACGCGAACTACCTGACCGGCACCCAGGAGGACTACTTCCTGGGTCTGTTCTGGCAGTCGTATCACTCCACCGTCCAGATAGTCGACGAGACACAGTTCCGCGATTACTACAAGTCTCTGTGGGTCGATCCCTTGTCCACCAAGCGGAGGTCTTCGGCGCTGGTGGACATTGTGTTGGCCCTCTGCATGCAGTACGGCGTTGCGCTGGGCTCGCAGAGTGACTGTTCACCCGGCGATGTCGACAGCAGCGACGCCAGTATCGCCGGCCGCTGGTACTATCGCCGGTCCCAGATGCTGCTCGACTCCGAGCTGGAGATCCCGACCATCTCCACGTTGCAGTGCCACATCTTCTCCGTCATGTATCTCTGCAACGCGTCGTTCCAGAACATGGCCCATACCACCCTGGCTCTCGCCGTGCGCACCGCCCATATCCTCGGCCTGCACCTCGAGCCGCCGGGCGACATGCCGCGCGCCCAGCGGGAGCTGCGGAAACGAATATGGTGGACGCTCTGCACCATCGAAGGCAAGACGTGCATGAAGCTGGGCCGGCCCTGCTCGGCACCAGATGCTACCGCTACCTGCCAGCTGCCGGCGGACGATCTCGAACTGGCCATGCTCTCGGGCTGCAGCATAGCATCGTACGGTAACAATGTGACCTGGCTGACCTACACGTTGCTGAACGCGAAACTGGTCCTCGCCGCCCAGGACACCTACCTAGCCTTTCACGACAAATGCTCCAAGGTCCTGGGCGCCAACGACGGCAAGAGCCTGTACACAGACCTGCAGTCCCTCGAAACCTGCGCGGATTCCCTGGTCCTACTCATGGACGGCCTGCACACCTGGCTGCACAACGTGCCAGATGCTATGAAGATCAACCGCAAAGACGGCGGAAAGCCGTTCTCAATCGACCAATCCGCCCTGGACGTCGAGCGCTACGCCCCTTCATGGCTCCAACGCCAACGCCTCCTCCTCGAGCTCCTCTACCACAACATCTCCATGAACCTCTACCGCCCCTTCATCTGCTTCCACGGCCCGGCCGAAGGCACCACCCCAACCACAATGCGCCACGCCGTCGCCTGCGTCGATCACGCCACCGCCATCACCCATATCTTGCGCCAGGTCCTGGTCGGCACGACCATCCTCACCGGCTGGTACGAGGCCTTCCAGTGGCAGTGGAACGCCGTGCTGTCTATCGTCGGCTTTATCCTCGCCTACCCGGGCCATCTATCCACCCCGTCCGCCCGCTCCGCCATCGACAGCGCCGTCAGCGTTTTGGAGGCGTTCGGCGCCAATTTCGCAGTCGCCGCCAGCGCCGCTAACGTCACCCGCGACCTCACCGCAAAAGCGGACTTCCTCATCGCCCGTTTCCTCACCGGGTCTCCCGGCCCCGCCCCGTTCTTTGCAGACGATATGGGTATGCCCGGCTTCGTTCCAGATCCTGGGAATGCAGAGGCCTTCACGATGGGCCCGCTGGATGACGGGCCCGCGGCGTTGTCTCCGAATACCCTTGCTGGCGCTATGGGGCTGTCGTATAACACGGAGTCGCTGTACAGCTTCGAGCCGTTGTACGCAGGCTCCAGGAACTTGGCAGATGCTTTGTATGTGCCTTATGTTTGATAGAAGAGCCTGGCTTGAACACCTTGCCGTTGCTCTACATTATGTTGGGTAGAGGGCAAGACTGGACCAGATTAAAACTCGAAAGATGTTGATTCGGAGCTATCTGAGGCTATAGAGGATATCGAATACAGACTGTCTGTGGGCAGATAGCATTATGAGTCCGTTGGCTACTCTTCTCGTCCTTTCCTGCAAACGATTATTGCATCGTTACCACGGCCCTGAACCTAACCGTTCCCTTCAACATGGCCTCTAAGCAAAGATTAGCCCGACGCTGTTCAAGTCTAACGGACGCTGTGGAACTCACCAAATGCCTCGTTTGCCCTTTCTAGAGGAAATTCCTCGACCATGCAGTTGATCTTCTGCAGCTCGGTGAAGTTGATCGCTTCTTCCGTGTCGTTGGAGTGGCCACAGGGCCAGACCTGAACAGAGAGGCCGTAGCGGAGCTGTCATGTATGAGTATTATATCTGTTAGGGCTGGAGTCGACTCACCATGACCGTTGTGTCAACGGAGACCTGACCAGGCACTTTCCAACGGTCAGTCAGAAATATACCACACACTCCGAGGGGAACATACCAGACAGAATCAGCAGCTTCCCCAAAACACCCAACCCCTTCAACAGAGGCGTCATGACCTCCGCCGATGGCGCCGTCGATACAACCAGCGCAGCCCCGCCCAGTTTCGTCAAAACCTCGCCCGCGTCCGCGCGGCTGCAATCGACATACTCGTGCGCGCCCAGGTCCCGGACTAGCTGCTCCTTCTCCCCATCGCGCGAGATCGCCACAACTCGGTAACCCATCCTGTTCGCGTACTGGATCGCAATGTGGCCCAGTCCGCCCAGACCCTGCACGGCAACGGTCTCGCCGGGACTCACCTTCATATGGCGGATGGAGTTGAAAACTGAGACGCCGGCGCAGAGGATGGGAGCGTATTTTGCGGCTGAGACATGCGCCGGGACCCGGACGGCTGCTTCGGAGTTGACGAGGCAGTATTCTGCGTCTGTGTCTTATTTAGCACTTGTATGTAACTGGGCAATGAATGGGAGTTGAATGAAATGAGCACGCACAGCCGCCGCCTTTGGTCTCGCCGTTTACAGCCCGGTTGTCGCACATTTGGTACCATCCTTTCCGGCACGGCTTGCAGGTTCCTTGTTCATCAGGTAAGCATCTCGCAAGAGAATGGGTGAACGACAGAGGCATGCACACCATCATGACCACCATGCCACGCCCCTCCAATCCGATCTCCCACTGCCCATCCGGCCACATTGTCTCCAACAGCCACAACCCGGCCAACGAACTCATGGCCCGGGACAATCGGACTGCACAGGTCAGCCCACATATCACGACCAGCAGAGAGGCAGGAGACACACAATCCACCGCCCAGGATGTTATTCTGGGCAAACATGTCCGAGAAACATACACCGCACGCTTCGACCTTGACGAGGATCTCGCCCGGTCCCGGCGGAGTCAGGGTGGCTTCTTCGATGGCCAGCGGTGCGCCGGCAGACTTGAAGACGGCCTGCTTGAAGGTTTTTGGGAGCGTCATGGTTGGGTCCTGCAGTTTGGTTCGATGGCTCTAGAGGCGAGGCGGCAGGAGTTGAGAATAAATCAATCCGAGGCAGGACTCTCTACGAGGAAGGTCCACGACGGCCGTTATATAGCACCTCGCAGCTCCCCGGCCTAAGAATCATGCTGTCAATATTGTAACATGTTCTTGCCGGAATGCCTGCGACACGCTCCTTCTCAAAGGAGTTTCCGGGGTTCGCGCCAGCAGTAAGTGGTTAGGGTTGGAGCGGGTTTATGCCTAAGTCCGATATATTCCCGGGTCGTGGTAATTCAGCCGTGAGTCGACTGGGAAGAGGGCCTATTACATTGCTGTGTACAAGTAGCGTATTAGTGCTTTACGACACTAGACTAGTAGAGCGGCTGGAGGGTGTCCACAGCGATATACAAGAGATTGGATCTGGCAACAAGCAGACAATTCTAGCAGTACTTTTCTAAGCAATCTAATACGTACGCATATCTATCTCCCGGACAGAGAGACAATTAAGCCAGAAACCTCTTCCGCGTCAAAAACAGCGAGCACACCGTCCACAGCGCCCCCGCCGCAATCACCATCGCCCACACATCCCCAATCGTCCTGACAATAGCGTCCACCGCGCGATCGCGTAGCGCAGGACTCATGCTCTGCAATACCTCACTGTGCGCCCCCGCGATGGCCGCCCGAATCTCCCTGTCCGAATACCCCCTGCCCTCCAGAACGGCCTGGAGACGCGAGAACCCGAGGCTCTGGAATATGCAGCTCGCGATGGCCAGCCCGATCAGCTGGCTCGAGCCCTGCGAGTAGTTCAGGTACTGGATCACCTCCGCCACGCGCTCGGGCTTGACCAGCAGCGGCCCGACAGCGTAGCCCGCCTGCGTCGTTGTCATGCCGAGGCCCAGGAGGACTGAGTAGCCGTAGATATTGGACGCCGGGGTATCGTATTGGACCGTGTGCATCGTTGCCCCGCCGCAGGTCATGAAGATGCCGCTGAAGAGATACCAAACCGAATGGTAACCAGTGCGGCTCATTAGGACGCCGCAGGTCAGGGTGGTTGCGACGTAGAAGCAGATGAAGGGGAGGAGACGGACCGCTGCCTCGGTGCCGGTGTCGCCGTGGACGAAGAGGAAGTATAGCGGGATGTAGTAGACAGAGACAAAGAGCGCCGCGCCCCCGCAGCTCATGCACACATAGAGCAAAATAAGCTGCGGGTCACGCAGGAACTCGCATGGGAATAGTCGGTCGATCTTGGTCGTAAAGACGGAGTACCCCTGCGTTACGCTGAAGATGACAGTGATAACACCGAAGACCACAATCAGGGCAACCACGCGCCCGTCATGCCATTCGTAGACAGAGCCTCCAAAGCCAAAGGCCATGGTAAAAGAGACATAGAGGCCCGCTGTGAGAACAGCACCCAGCCAGTCCAGCGTGCGAAGGTTTTCGAGGAATCGCGTGCCTGGTCGACGGGGCAGTGGCGGAAGAACGAAGAGGTAGATGGGAGACAAGGCCCCAAAAACGACGAGATTAAGATAGAATGCCTACCGATTAGCTCAAGCACTGGACAAAGAATGAAGAACATACCCATCTCCATGTCGCCGGGCTATCAGCCAACGTTCCTCCAACAACGGGCCCCAGAATGCATCCACTTCCGTAGACAAATCCGGTCACCCCAACGTAGAAGGGTTGCTCCCTGGGCAGACTCATGATGGTCACCAGATTGAGTGTTCTGTTGGTTCTGCTATTAGTATGCCGAGACAAGATTGCCATCAAGGACATACCCCAGGTACATGCCCGCACCGCCAGTCCCAGCCCAGATTCGGCCCACGATGATAGCATTCATCGACGGAGCCGCGCCGCACAGCGCACTTCCCGCCGCGAACATCGTCAGGCACCCAACAAAGACCCATTTTGCGTCGAAGACCCCAAACGCCTTTCCCAGCGGCAGGATGGCCACTGTGGACCCCAGGGTAAACCCGACACCCAGCCATCCCAGCTTCGTGACGTTATCAAACGTCTCGGACACGGCGGCCTGGATATCTGCTGCGATGGTGGTGTCCAGCCCGTAGAGGAGGTTGGCAGAGAAAATGGCCACACAGACCAGAAACCAGCGGATTCCGGTGACTTGACGTTTTGGCTCGGGGTCATCTTCGCTGGGTGGTGTTTGGTTATCATCGCGTGGCGAGTCCAGTTCTATTGTGCACTTCACTGCGTCCGTGCCTGCGTCTATGCCTGCGCCCATGCCTTCGCGGAGAGACTCGCCGAATTGACTGGGTAGGGCCGTTGAACTGAAAGTAGACGATTTGTCGGCCATTGTTGGGTCAAGCTGTATACGTATACTTCGGGTTAGAAGAATAATTGGTAGATTCCAGATTCCTGACATATTTAAACATAGCTCGAGACATGATTTAGTATCCCCGAGTCGGCTCACTGTACGTCATGAGCATAATTTCTAGAGACAACGGAGAGCTAGACCAACTCACAGCTCATGTTGACTGGTGTATGATTCTCATAGATCATGATTTCCCGCTCTGTTTTCGCCTCCGGAGTTGGCGGAGTTGTGTCCCAAAAGGGTAAGTAAGCAGTTAGGGCTGGATGTCTGTCAGACGCTGTAGCATGTCGCTCCTCAACGTTCGTTCCCACTGACCTACCTGACTGGATTCCATAACTCCTTATGGGAAAGCGGCTTATGTCTCCGTGCATGAGCCCGTCCTCCCAAGATACTTGTTTTCGGCTCTCCCGGGTAGTATACGTGTGAAGTGGGCGACTGTTATACTCTCCGAAGCCCCAGCACATTGGAGATGGTGTTCCCACAAGCAAAAATAGACGAAATGGGTTGAGTACACTGTCATCCCAAGTACGCGGAGGCACACCGGATTTAGTATATAAGATGGGCGTATGAAACCCTATGCTTCGGTCGTCAACATTCATCCTTGGTCAGTATTCCGAGTATCATACTATCCACTATGCAGATCGCAGCGGCTGTGGTTCTGCTGGCGGCGACTTGTATGATTACGCATGCTGCACCTGGGCTATCGGATATCCACGCCCGGCGTCTTTTAGGCACTTCCTTCGGAGTTATCGGCGAGGATGCCACTTTTGATTATATCATAGTTGGCGGAGGGACGGCTGGCTTGACGCTAGCGACCCGCTTGGCAGAGCAGCAGAAGGGCACCATCGCCGTTGTCGAGGCGGGAAGCTTCTATGAGGTTGACAATAGTAACATAAGCCAGGTTCCGGCGACAGACGGTAGATACACGGGTCGTGGGAAGAACGCCTGGCAACCGTTGATTGACTGGGGATACATCACCACGCCTCAACCTGTAAGTCTTCTGGCGGACTCCGTCGCCGCAACCTGGCGTACCGCTGAAATCCATGCAGGGATCCTATGGGGACGAGATCCATTACACCCGAGGAAAATGTCTGGGCGGCAGCTCCGCCAGAAACTACATGGTCTACCAACGCGGTACCAGGTCGTCCTACCAACGCTGGGCCGATATGGTAGGGGATCAGAGCTTCACATTCGACAACTTCCTGCCATTCTTCGAGAAGAGCCTGAACTTCACACCGCCTGATATGGATCTGCGATTCAAGAACAGCACCCCCGAATATGATCCCACGGTTGTGAGAGACGGCGCCGGCCCGCTGTCGTTGACATTCCCGAACTACGCCCAGGCCTTCGGCACTTGGGCCGTCAAGGGGCTTGAAGCCATGGGCATCCCGGTAGTGCCTGGCTTTCAGAGTGGCTTTCTTATGGGACAATCGTACTCCATGTTCACCATCAATTCCACGAGCATGGTTCGAGATTCGTCCGAGACATCGTTCCTGCGGAGGGGTCTCAAGTGCCCGAACTACATGATATACCAGACAACAATGGCAAAGAGAATCCTCTTCGATGACCGAAAAAAGGCCACCTCTGTGGTTGTTGACACGGAAGGCCTCACATTTCAGCTGAACGCGAGGAAGGAGATCATTCTCTCCGCCGGCGTCATTGGCTCCCCGCAGCTATTGATGGTCTCTGGCGTTGGGCCAGCAGCAAGGCTCAATCAGCTCAATATTCCCGTCGTTGCAGATAGGGCAGGCGTGGGAGAGAACATGCAGGATCAAATCTACTTTGGCGTTTCGCATCGGGTCAACGCACCCACCATATCCGCATTGGGATACGTCGATTTCGCCGCCCAAGCCGCCAAGGCATTCAACACGAATGCGACGGGCATGTACACCAATCCAGTCACCGACGTTCTGGGATGGGAGAAGGTGCCGCAAGACTTGCGGTCAAAGCTCTCCAATGACACTCTTGCCCAGCTGGCCACGTATCCGGCCGATTGGCCAGAACTCGAGTACCTCTCCATGGCAGCCTACCTCGGATACCAGAAGAACCTTGCCAAAGTTGACCCGCACGATGGATACAACTATGCCACGTTCGGCGTCGCGCTCGGCGCGCCTCGCTCGATCGGGAACATGTCCATCCGCTCAGCAGACACCACAGATGCGCCACTGATCAATCCGATGTGGCTCACAGCCCGTGCGGACATCGAAGTGGCCATTGCGGGATTCAAACGAGCCCGTGGTTTCTGGGACTCTGAAGTAATAAAACCCTTCGTACTTGGAAAAGAAGCATTTCCTGGTCCTCATGTCCAAACCGACGCTGAAATTGAGGAGATGATCCGAAAGAGCTTCAACACCATCTTCCATGGGGCGTGCACCTGCGCCATGGGCCGGGCCAATGATCCCATGGCAGTGGTGAATACCCACTCGCAAGTAATCGGGGTGAAGGGCTTGCGAGTGGTTGATGCCTCTGCATTTCCGTTCCTGCCTCCGGGTCACCCGCAGGCCACGGTTTGTAAGCGTCCCTGCCAGGTATGATGGATTCTGCTAATGAGACACAGATGCACTGGCCGAGAAGATGGCATGTCATATCATGGGAGGGGGTTGCGATGGAGACGACGACGAGGGTGATTAAGGTGCATCATGTACATGAGACGTATATAGCCGAATAGGGATAGAATGGACGATTGACAGAAGAGGTGTTATCAGATGGAGGATGATGACCTGGCGGGGACATGATGGATGAATCAAGGCACGTAGTGTACGAGAGGTGAAGGAGGAAGGCGTCTAGCGGGCCGCTCCTAGTGCCCAAAAACATACGCTGCAACACCAAAACATTCAGCAAGTACGCCAGGTTTCCAAAAATACTGAACAGCGGGATGTCCTGTCCAACAGAAGTCGAAGCAAGCCATCCAAGTGGACCCAGCTTTGGGGGCCGGTCGATCAAAATGCGTACGTACCATGCTGCCTTTTGGACTCAGCCTTACGAGGCCTTTGAAGCTTCCAAAAGCTTGTTTGGACGGCTTAGCCCACTGATTCTGCTCCATACGTTGTTGCGGCATAGCCTTGCAGTGATGCAGGTTGGGGGCGATGGAGTTAGGGCTAGTAGACTGATCATCGCAGGCTACAAGAACAATACTTAAAGTGACCCTTCCCTGTCTATATTCCAGATAATTCACCAAAGAGACATTGACATCTCCAAACTCGTTGCATCAAAATGGTCGACGGTCTGTCTGCCGCTACGTGTGCTATCTATGCTGCTCTATTCCTCCCAGTGTGTTGCCTTTTGGTAAAACACAGACGCGAGGGCTTGCTCGGATGGCTCTTCTTGTCTGTCTTCTGCACTCTTCGGATCGTCGGCGGCGGCCTTGCGATAAACAGCTCCAGTTCCGCGGCCAGCATTATCTCCAGCATGGGACTATCAGTTCTCCTGCTAGCAACAAGCGGGATCTTGCATGAAGCGTGAGTCGAGTCCTGTCAAACCAGAGGGTTTATGCTAATGCCCATACAGAAGAGCATTCCGCACCAGCAACCTCAACGGGAAAGTCGAATGGGTGCTCAAGTTCTTTTTCCACAGCCTGATCGTAGTAGGCGTGGCTCTCACTGCGACAGGGATGTCCAGACTGCAGAACCATGAGCAGCCAATGGACAAGAATCTGAACATGGCCAAAGCCGGGATTGCCATGTTAGCGGCGTGCTGGGGAGGCCTGTCCGGATTAGCCGGGTCGTCGTTTATCGCTCGGCCATCGGGGAGTAATGTGCGGGCAGGGACAGTGGTATGCCCTTACCTTTCCAACGAGTACTGACCGCTACGAGTATACTGACTGCTGCGTATCTATAGCTTCTCGCGTCCGTTTGCCTTTCTCTCCTGCTGATTGGGGTCCGCGTCTTTTACACGCTCGCCGCGGTATCCACCCAGAAAGCATCTCTCAACCCGGTCACCGGCTCGCTGGCCGTCCGGGTGGTCCTGGGATTTCTGACCGAGTTGGTTGCAGCACTGGTGTATGTATCGGCGGGTTTCGTGGCACAGGGATTGGCTCAGCGAGAGGGAGAGGGAAAGGATTATACGATGGTAGCAGGACGAGGAGCCAGCGAGGACAGGCTGCAGCAGGAAGTCGTTTAGTCCTAGAAGCTATAGCCGAACTCTGGATAATTGTGGCCGACTGTCTTGAGGGCAGAGTAGTGAACTGGTCGGGAAGACATACCAAGGACCTTGTGGAAGCAGTGCTCTGGCTTCGGTGGTGTAAAATAACTACATAAAATACGTAATTAACAATATAAAATGGACAGGAAATAATAAAAATACAGTAGTATAATATAGTAAATAATAAGAATATATGCTAGGTAGTTATTTTGAATTTGCGCAGTCCCATTGGCCTATACCGCCAGTACTCCCGCCTGATATCATCGGCTCTGCAACTTGCCTCTTCCTCTTCTTCCTCTTCTCTCTTCCTCCTCTTCCCATTCGCTCCTCTCTCCGCTCCCTCTGTCCCCTCGTCATGCTCTGTTTATAGATCCCGTTGTGCCCGTCGCCTCGTTCTGTTTATCTGTTTTACCTCTGTATATCTACTTTTTCTCCCACCGCTCCATCGGGACATCGCGCCCATCGCGCCCACCACCATGGTCGCCGACAACGACATCAGAGGCTGGGTCATGAGCGCTGTCTCCGGCGTCGGTTTGTGTGCCCACTGGTCGATGCGTGGACGCGTTGCTAATCTACCCAGCCTGTGTCCTCGGCGCGTCCGTGATCTGCGTCGACATCGTTCTGCGGAGACTGTCGTTCCTCAAGGGCTTCCAGATCGCCAACAGCAATGGATTCCTGTCCGGTTCTCTGTGTCTCAGCGCCGGCGTCATGGTAAGCACTGCCTGCTATGAATGCGACCAGTTACTGACCTTTGGCCAGCTATTCACCTCGCTCTATAGTATGCTCCCCACCTCCAAAGAGTACCTCACGCGAGCCGGTTTGTCTGCCCGAATTTCTGCCTTCATCCTGATCGGCCTTTTCCTCGCCGGCGTCGTCGTCATTCGCCTCGTCTCCGGCCTCATCCATCGCCATATTCCCTCCCAAGTCGTCGACTGCGCCCACACCCACGAGCCGGACTCGGATACGGAGCGCGGTGACGCCCACTCCCACGACCACTCCGAACCAGATACGCGCGGTCAAAACCCTGCAGACGCCAGTACGGAAAGCACACCGTTGTTGAGAGGCGCAGATACTCGGACCTTCAAGTCAGTCCCGGAGGTCGTCCACCGCGAGCCAGACGGCCCTTCCACTACCCGGCAGTTTCGCAGGGAGCCTTTCCGCTTCCGGTTCGAACGAAGCATCAGCCTCCTCATGGGCGGCGTCAAACCACTCTGCGATAACGACGGCCCGTGCTATGGGTTTTCAAAGGCATGTGGTTACGAGTGTACAAGAACTCTGATGCCGAGAACAGCCCCTTCGGATGAGGAATCGCGTCCTCTCTTGCCGTCTCACCAAACCATTTCAGTTCAGCTGGATTCGGATCGCCCCGTTCGCGAAGGCGTGGCCACTCCGCAGACAGTCCGTCGTGTCTCGGCTGAATGGCGAGAGGATTCTGCGACGGCAGAAGTCGACCAGCGGCAGGGGTATTTTGATGTTCCTACTTCGCAGCCCCGCGCCCAGGACGCGAGCTTGTCGTCGCAAACCCATATCGACGGCTACGGATCCAAAACTGACGATGATGCTGAAGATCCGAAACCATCTGCGGGTAGCCAACATCACCACCACGTTCCGCAGAATGCATTCCTGTCTATCGGCCTTCAAACCGTCCTGGCTATAGCACTGCACAAACTCCCCGAGGGGTTCATCACATACGCTACCAACCACGCCAACCCGACCCTGGGAATGACCGTGTTTCTCGCCCTATTCATCCACAATATCAGCGAAGGCTTCGCCATGGCTCTTCCGCTCTACCTCGCTCTGAACTCGCGCTGGAGGGCTATCGTCTGGTCCAGCGTACTCGGCGGGTTCAGCCAGCCGGTCGGTGCGGGCCTCGCGGCGCTCTGGATCTATGTCGCCCAGAGAGCCGGCGGCCACAAAGACACGACCACCGGCCCGTCCTGGGGCGTCTACGGCGGCATGTTCGCCGCGACTGCGGGCGTCATGACGTCCGTCGCCTTGCAGCTGTTCAGCGAGGGGCTGGCTTTGAACCATAACCGGGGGCTGGGGATTGGGTCCGCCATTGCAGGCATGGGGATTATGGGGCTTAGTTTTGCTCTTACGGCATGAGGGAATTGGTTTGGTTGGAAAAGTTATGATTCATGCTCTTCTCACGACTTGGCTATGAGTTATGACGTTGGGTTGGTATAAATTGCATTCTTAGGATATATTCATTACCATAGATAGCTATGATTGGGAACTGGTATAAACTTGGTAACTTGATTCTGTTGATGGTCCCATATAGATAGACATTCGTATTATTCGTAGATTGACATTAGCTATTACTATACAAAACGCAGCATCACGATCCTCCCTTGGCACCCTCTTCGCGCTCTCTCTTTCTCGCCAGATACCGCTCTTTCGCACCAGACACATCCTTCTCGGTCCTGCGACTGCGACTCCGCTCCGCGATCTCTTTCTGCCTGGCTTCTTCGGCCTCCTCCTCTTTCCGGCTCTGGTCCTCGAGCTGCGCCGCGATCATCTCCGTCTGCCGCGCGCGTTGACCAGCCCGCGCCGCCTGTTGCCCAGATTCGAACCGCGGTTTCGCTGCTGCCGGACGGGTATCTGCACGAGAAGCTGCAGCAGACGGCGGCGGCTTCGGCTTCGGCGCGACATTCAGCCCAGCAGATAACAACTGTCGCTTGTCGACCACCTGGCCCTCGTCGTTGACAGCAATATGAGCACCACTGGCATTGAGCTCCGCCGCGACCTGCGCCTCGCTCTTCTCTTTCGACGCTGCCGCCTCCTCCTCGGGGATCTCCCCGGTCCTCACCCGCTGCGCTGTCGCCTCCGCAGCCTTGAGAGTCTCCTCGTGCCGCTGCTCCCCGCGAGAAAGCACATCGCGATAGAAATCCACCATCCCCGCCCCCGCATTCTTCCTCCGCCTCTCCTCCTCCTCCCTCTCCTTCTGCGCATCCTCCTCCTCGATCTTCCGCAGTTCCTCCTGCTGCGCCTTGTACGCCGACGTCACAAACTTCTCCTTATCCGCAAACTCGTCGCCCTCCGCCTCTCGCTCCTTGGCCAGCATCCTATCCCGTGCCCGCAGCTGGTCCCGCTTCCGCACCTCCGCGCTGTGCAGGAGTGATGTCATGTACCGCGGCCCTTCGCGCGCCTTCGTCGTCTCGCTTTCCTTCGGCTTCGCGTGCAGCCCGTCGTAGATCGCATCGTACGAGTAGATCGAGGGGTCCAGCTTCTCGGCTTCCTGGGCGTGTTTCTTGCTGCTGTGCAGCGCGGCCAGGTTCGTGTGTTCTGGTAGACCGCTGGATGCGGGTCCTTTGGCCGGGTTCATCCCGAGCTTCAGCTCGTTTCCGGGCCCGTCTGCCTCATCCTCCTCATCATCGGCGAATATGGAGTTCTTGTTGAGTGGCTTCACGTTCGGTTTCGTTGCCCCGCCTAGGGTTTTCTTTTTCGTCGGTATTCCGCCCGACACGTTCTTCTTGGGCTGCATTGAGCCGCCGTCGACCCCGCCGATGGTCGTGATTTCCTCCGCGCCATTGCTCCCGTTGTTCGCCTGCTCGTCGTCTGAGTCGGCGTCGAAGATGCCTTTCTTGCGCTTTTGCCCGGTGTGTTGCCCCGGGGCTTTGTTGGGGAGGTTGAGGCCGTAGGAGAGTTTTGGGGGCATTGCGAGTACTGGGTGGTTGGCAGGTTGTGAGTATGGTTGATGTCGGAGATCGAGCTTATCGATAAAGGTCATGTGATATGATAAGATAAGTTTGTTGATTTGCAAACAATCAGAGCAAACAATCAGCAAGGCGGTAAGCAGCGGCAGTATAAGCTAGGCACCACATGGGTGTGCCTCATCTCCCTCAACTCCTCAACCCCATACCTCTGACTCTTATCGCTTGAATATCCAAGCTCAGGCACCAGTCTTGCGGCAGATGTAGTAACCAGCGCGGGCATATCGTCGCAATGTCCTCCAAACCCAGATCCAGACGGAGCACCAGGAAGGATCCATGGGACGAGAATGTATTGATGACAAGCTCCAAGTCGAAACTGATCGGCCTGGACCTGGTGGTAGGTGGCGTTGCTTTGACTGCTTACCTCTGCTGATGAGAGTGGCCGGGCTAGAAAATCCTCGCAAACCCAGAGGCTTGGGACTGTCTAGAGGAAGACGAGAAGAAGCAGATCCTCCATCTCCTCCCCGAACATACTCACCCAACCGCTGACACTGCCGCAACTGAACCCGACGCCATAATCCCCGCGCTGCCTCAAGAGTTTCTACGGTACTCGAACAACTGGCGCGACGGTGTCCGCCAGCTTCAGGTGGACCTGGAATGCGGCCGCTACGACCCCGAGTGGCTGAGCCAAGCGGACGAGGCCATGAAGCAAAGAGCCGACGGGAAGTTCGACAAGTGGAAGAACAAGGAATTCGAGGAGTTTTGGGGCCAGAAACAGAAACTGTATTGCAGATCCTATGCCGGGGAAGCTACTCAGGTGAAATTGGAGACCTTGGTTGAGCATGATGTCGTCCGCAAAGGTGATGTTTGGACATATGCGCGCGTCTTCTATGTGGGGGGCGACAGGGGGTATGCGCAGGCATTTTTCATCAGCGAGAAAGGAAAAAAATCCAGTGTGTTGGTTGAGAAGGAAGTCAAGGTATACATATCCGCATCCGCTTGCGCCTGGATTTATTTAACCTCGCTAGGTTATCGATGTCGTTGGAAGTACCTTGACTTTTGCCGTTCCTGCCGGCCAGCGCGTCATTTTCCCTCATCATGTTGAAATACCCGAGGAGAGGCTGGCTGTCGCCAACCCGACCAACCCAACCAACCAAACCAAACCGGCACGCAGGCGGCGACCTAGGCCCGAGACGTCTACAACCACAATACCCCAAAGGGAAACGAGGGCTTCTAAGAGACGCTCATCTACGGAGCAAGACGGCGCACGCAAAAAGCGACAGGTCGAGCAGGAAGGAGTTATGTCGAACACAAACGATGGATTATCTTCCAACGAGGAAGGCATTCAGAAGTCTGCACCGGAGGGAGACAACGATTCTGCTCTGGCCAGCGACACCAAAGCCACTGAAGTCGATGACCCGCTGGCCGGAGAAACACAATCCTCTGAAGCAACAGACCAGCTAGAATCCCGTGAACCCGAGGACGCGGACCAAACTACTGAATTAATCGAGAACAAAGAGCAACAGGCTGCCGAGACCGAAGCTCAAGCTGTTCAACCAGAAGTGACAGAAGAACAGCAGCCCAAGGAGGAACAGCCCAAGGGAGAACCAGACCAACCTATCCCTGTATCCGCCGAAGAAAAGCCCTCAGAACCCCAGCCCTCATCCTCGCAAGATGAGCTCGTCATCCTCCCGAACATCACGTCACCCAGTATCCTCGAAAAACACATTCTGGCCATTGACGGCCGGTTCAAGGGCGTCCGGATGGTCAATTCTTGGAAGGCCATACGCTGCCATAGGAATAATCAGGACATGGGCAGTCTCTTTGAAGTGAGACAGGGTTGGTATCTTAAGCATGATCAATAGCTTGGTTCAAAGGTGTTGGCACGGACGGATTGGCTGGGATACATGTACAGTAGAATTTCTTTATTACTTCTTTCAACTTTGCCATGGGATATATCCCGGCTTGTCCAAGCTCAGACGTGATCACTACCGCCTCCCATAGCCATATGATCATCCTTGGGCGTATCAGCCGCGTAGTCGACTGCAAAACTCGCCTGGATGAAATCCTCCAATTCCTCGCTGACTGTCTTCAACTTCTCCTTGACGCTCGCAACGCCCTCCTGTCCCACAATGTGACGAGACGGTGGGTTCTCATGTCCCCCGATGGCCGTAATGGCGTAGACGGTCTCGGCAACGAGGACTTCTAGATGCGCCGTGCTGAGCGGCGGATACATGGACAGGGCCTTGGGGGCTGAGAACGGCCCGTCCTCAGCGGAGGTGGGTTCCCCGGGGTCTCGCTGGGTGTCGGAGAGATCGGGGTTCTCAGCGTCCGTAGACGGGTTCGGCAGACGCGGAACGAGGCGGTTTAGGATCCCGCGGAAGAGAGGGGCGTGGTTGGCGTTCGGGGAGTAGGCGGGTGTGATCGGGGGCGCGCTGGTGACGAGATTGGTGAGAATGCCGATTTCGATGCTGCATTGGAAGATGGTGAGTTTGAGGTTGAACGGCGCGATTTCGTATGCGAGGCTCTGAGTCTGTTAGCAACTTTACATTCCGGCGCTGGGTGGTGAAGTACGTCGCAGAACCCCTCGAGAGCCCAACCGGCTGCACTGTACATCCCGAGCCCCGGAGTGCCAATGTGCGAAGCTGCCGTTGTCAGATAAGGTCGAGCTGCAGCCGGAGGGACTCACTGATTCCGGAAACGATCATGATATGGCCAAACTTTTGCCCTCGCATATGCGGCAGGGCTGCTTTGATGATGTTGAGAGGGCCAAAATAATTGACTTCGAATTGCTCTCTAACGAGATTCAAGGTCTGCTTGGACGCAGCAAGTTCCTCTACCGTCCCGATAAGTGCTGAGGGATATTAGAAAGGTTCACGACAAGACAGGCGTCCATACACTGGCTTGTGCAGCAGAGTAGAATATCGATTTTCCCAAACGCCGCAATGGCCTCGGCGATGGCCGATTGACATTCACTCATCATTCTGAGAGGTCAGCAACTGCCATAGCCATTATACTGCAGCTGGTCGCACCTAAAATCCAAAGGAACTGTTTTCAATCGTTGGCCCCATCCCTCGTCGCTGTGCTCCTCCACCTCCTCCAGAAAGGCATCGTACCCCTCGCGACGGCACTCATCCCGGTCCAGGGACGAGTGTACCAGCCCGACTAACGCGCAGTCCCCATGCGCAAGGATTTGGCGTGTCACCGAGGTCCCAATCGGCGAGTCGCCTGCCGTGATCACCCAGACCCGCGGCTCATGGTGGTTTGGAAACTGAGGGCGGGAGTATTCGGGGGGGAGTTGATTGTCCGTCATGGAAGCTGAGTTCACCGGGTATTGCCCATTGCGAAGCCCCGTGGCTGTTGTAGTCGGAGTGATGCGGAGTGGGAGAGAGCCATGTCCCCTCTGATCTTATCGCGCGGCCTAGATAGACCCATGCCAAGACCCGCTCCGTCTCCCCTTTGCTGGCCTTTCTCTCTTCCGCCGTTCTTGCACTCGCACCACAATCATGCCAGAGCAGGGACAGCGCAGGAACGAACCGGAGCAAGGCGTGCGTATACGTTCTATCTACGATTGCTGGCTTTGACTCGACTGACTCATGCCTCTAGTCCACCACGTTCAGGACCATCATCCAGGGCCTGGGCATTTTCATTCTGATCCAACTCGTGATCAGCCAATTCTCCGGCAAGCAAAATGCTGGGTCCAGTTCCAAGCCCGGTGACATGCCTGCGTTCGTGGACCGCCCAGGCCCCGCCGATATCGCAGACTACAGCCCTGTTCCAGATCTCGTCGTTCCCATCTGGCCGGCCGACAGCGCCTTGGACGTGAGCGTCTACCTTTCGCCGTCGGTAGTCGTCCCTGGGTTTAGCGCGTTCCCCAAAGACTCTCATGTACTCGACGAAAGGAATTTCACGCTCGGAAATTACAGCGATACCAGAGAAATCGACACGACCATCAAGATCCCCAAGGAGGTCCAGCAGAATGGTACCCTCTGGGCCCACTTCTTTGTTGGCCTTTCCGGACAGCAGCTCGATCCGACTGCGAAGGACTATCGCACCGATAGCGCGGTTCACTTCCTCCGCCCGCTTAACCAGTACCTTCCCAAGAAGAAGACCAGAAAGCTGAAGAATCTCCTGGTTTCTGAGGAAAACGAGGAGGAGGAGGAAGAGGATAATACTCCGGACGTCCAGATCGTGTCGCATTACCACCCCAACTTCACCGTGTCTGTGATCCCCAACTCTGGCCCCCAGAGGTATCGCCAGATGCATCCCGCTGTCCGCCAACACATGCAGCTGGAGTCGACTGGGGCAAGAGACAGCACTGGCCAGAATGGATGGTACTATCCCATGGTTTTTGTGAACACATTTTGGCAACTCAGGAATCACATGACTGAGTTGAATTCCACCGTGGACTCCATGCCGCTGCGCATTACCCTCGATAACATGAAGGACTGGAAGTTCAACGTGATCACCAGTCTTGATGAGGGCTCGAAGCAAAATACTCAAAAGGCCGCCTTTAGCGGATCGACTCCTGGTGGTGGTGACGGCAGTGAGTTCGAAATGATCAAGGAGGTCCTCCTGGACACCAATGTCTGGCTGCTGGGCACGACTGGCGTCGTCTCTATCCTCCACATGATATTTGAGACCTTGGCATTCAAGAATGATATTGTAAGTTGCCTGGATTACTCCGTACCAGCGCTAACACCGCTCAGTCTCACTGGCGCAACAAGAAAGATATCGTCGGGACATCCATCCGGTCTATCCTGGCCGAAATATGCATGCAATTAGTCATCTTTTTATATCTACTCGATAACAGCGAAAATACGTCGTGGATGATTCTCGCAAGTCAAGGATTCGGTATGCTCCTGGAGGCGTGGAAAATCACGAAGTCTGTCGACGTTCGCGTGCGGCGGCCGCGGGCTGGATCGTTCTTTTCTTTCCTCCCCTATGTGATTGTCTTTGAGGACAAGCACAAGCTCACGGAGACGGAGCAGAAAACCAAGGAGTATGACGAGATTGCTTTCCGCTACCTCTATATTGTCGCCGTGCCTCTCTTGGCGGCATACGCGGCGTACAGCTTGCTCTACGAGTCGCACAAGTCGTGGTATTCCTATGTCATCGAGACGCTCGTGGGCAGTGTCTACGCTTACGGCTTCCTGATGATGGTCCCAAGCCTGTACATCAATTACCGTCTGAAGGTCAGTGCCATTCTCGAGTTGCTCATGGACCGTCTCTAACAAAACACAGTCCGTCGCCCACATGCCCGGGCGAGCCCTGATTTATCGGGCTCTCAACACCTTCATCGATGACCTGTTCGCGTTCACTGTCAAGATGCCATTCTTACATAGAATGGCGACTTTGCGTGATGACGCTATCTTCTTCGTTTGGCTGTATCAGAAATGGGCATACAGAGTGGACTACGCGCGTGTGAATGAATTCGGCCAGGTATTTGAAGGGGAAGAAGCTGCGCCGGCCGATACGGACAAGAAGCCGACCTCGCAGGCGTCTGAGAAAGCATCTGGGGCGAAGTCTGGCGCGTCGGCTCGCAAGCGGAAATGAGCCGTCTGCCAGTGTATCTGCTTCTGCTTGAGTGCTGGTTTCTTCAGGTCTATCATTTGTTTGGCCATTCGACGAGTTATTGCTGTATTTAATTGCTGTAGGGATCAGTAGAATCAGTACTCCTTAAGCTGGGATGAAGCTATTGTACTTCATATCATCAAGATCTCACAATGAGCCTGAATGAGATAGCTAATTGCTAGTATGTGCCATTTATTACTCTATAAACTTGTTCATCATAGTTTCAGCACAGGGGAAGGAGTGTGTCCTATTGGGTGCAAAGAAGGCGAGCGAAAGCGCTAGTAGGCGCTAAATGATGCAAAACGCTACCACTATAGCCAGATAGGTACCAGTAGAAGTGTATAATGCTATTATGCACCTAATGACTTCGAGATCAGGGCTCCTAACATAGGAGATCTCTCGACGCAGCGTGGGACGCTATAGTAGCCGGAAGCAACTCACACCGCTAGTGGGTATCCGGCGTCAAACAAGATGAGTTTCTAAAACCAGGGCGGGTGTCTGCTAATGAGTCGAAGGGGTTATCGCGCGCGGACGTGGATATTATTACGCAAACATAGGGTCGCATGAAGTCGGAGAGGTTAGGGCGGATATAAAATTCCCCGGGAAACAAACGGAATTGCTAACGGGGAACAGCAGGCCAACTTCTCTCCTACCAACCACACCACCACAACACCACCACCACCACCACCATGGCC
>RAQS01000120.1:0-47748 GCA_003698115.1 Aspergillus sp. HF37
ATGGTAGACATTTCGAGGTCGACAAATTTGGGGCCATTGCCCGAGATGATAATATTGTATGGATTGATATCGCCATGGATAATGAAATGGTGGAGTTCTCTGAGAGCTTTTTCGCATTGCGAATAGTCGTCGATAGTAGCACGTCGACCTGGTATCGCTTCGATCAAGAGTCCGATGATACGCCGCGGCTGCTCTTCTCCATACACGTAGCTTAGGAGCTTAGGCATTAGTGTGCACCTGCCACCCATTAGGTGTTGGTAAACTTCAACCTCTTGCACGATGTCTTGAAGCTCGTGTGGGAACCTCGCGTATTTGACATAACATGACGACCCGTCAAAGGTGGTATATGTGGCCGAACCACTTCTTCCACCTCGACAACTCCTGAACGATGACCGGTCCATAGGACCAGTCCGATTGTCTTCCGGAAGGACCGAGGGGTCCTCGATGAAAACGTATACCACTTGCCGTGCGCGCTGTATTCGGTGAAGACACTCGAATTGCGAAGAGTAGACATTCAGGACAACGTAGGTGGACTGCATGGTCGTACTGAAGTGCACGTAGCATCCATCTAACAACGAAAAGGAGTCTCTTATCAGCCTGTCACATGACTCTTTCTTATCGATAAGCACTCCAACAACCCAAGCAACTTACTGCACCTCAACTCCCTCTCTACTCAACCATGTAACACCACTGATGTCTCTCCCAAAACACACCACAGCCCCGACCGTCTCCTCGCCCTCCAACCAGCCACCCCGCGAGATTCCATCATCACCCGTCCCCCGACCGGGGAGTCGACGACTTGAATCCCAGGACACCACCACCACGCCGGCAGAGCAACCAGCGCAAGAGCCAGGCGCCGACCACGACCAACAGCCCGGCGAGGATGGGCAGGCCCACGATGCGCCGCCATCCCAGCGCCCCCAGTTCCAGCCGTTCTTCACCCTGATCGAAGACGCCCACAGCTCCGAGTACTTCCATCCGACGGTGCACTACATCTTCTCCGACGATGACACCGGCATTGTGGCCGAGGCTGCGCTGCGGTCACTGGAGAACGAGCAGGAGGGATCTAATTCGGGGAAGGGGGCAGCGCGGGCGGGGGAGCAACACGAGCCCGCAAGAGAGGAAGAGAGGGAGGGCGACAGGGATAATAGCGGGCCACCCAGTCCGCGGAAGGAGCCATTACTGCCCCCGCCGATCCCCGGGGTGAGAGACAACTACGTTATTCTCGACGTCGAGCCGAGATCGTTTGACCGAGCGTCCGCGGAACCGGGGTCGGGATCAGGACCGGGGACCACCAGGTCTTTATCTACCTCCCCCGCTTCACAGCCGCCGACCTCGCAGCAACACCAGCAGCAACAGCATTTCACCGTGACATCAGCCCATAGTTTAACGCCGTCATGGCAAGTCGTCGACACGCAGGTTGTCTCGGCTCCGACCTCGAGAATACTGCTTCTGACAGCCAGCCGGCGAATGGGGGGTTGATGCTCAAGATCCACGGCACGGCGGGGATACCGGGTACTTTGCCGCGGGATCGCGAGAGGGACAAAGAGAAAGGGAGTCAGCGGTTGGAAGAGATGATGGATCAGTTTGCGAAGCGCATGAGTGAGTTGCGGCGGGTTATTGAGGCTGGCGAGCAGGAGATCCCTACCGAGGACCTTACAGACCGAAATACGGAACCCTCTGCTACAGACAAGCCGGAGGGACAACCTGGTGAGGATGGTGGAGGTGAAGGCCAGCCAGAGACTCACAGACAGGAGGGTGACACGGGGGATACTGGCCAGGGATCGGATGGTGAGCACACAGGCGACGTGTAGGCAGCTGTTTTTGGAGCTGTCACCAGCTTTACCCTAGATCCTTGTACTCTTCGCCATGTAATGTGATGCTCGATCACTCAATATTGTGACTCTGGTCTAAGGCAAAAGACAATCCAGATCCAACAGCGAGGGCAGAGGTAATCAATACAAAAACGAGGCCCAAACCGCCCAATCCCTAGTAATACATATATACCTTCCAGCACGAATAACGCCAACCAGCCTGGGGTATCAACCAAAACCAAAACAGTATCCAGGTCTCAACCAGCAGAAGGCCGTCCCCGAAGCCTTCGTCCAACCTCCCCAGCCGACGGCGGGATATTCTCTCTATCTGCCCGCTTTCCCGTCTTTTTACTCGCGGCCATCTTCGGCAAGTTGCCTTCCGCTACCGCAGACGGAGAGCGGCGACGTTTCAACGGCGGTTGCTCCTCGTCCTCCGCTTCGTTGCTCAAACGCACTTTCTTCGGCGATGAGTGCCCCGGCGCATCCGCATCACACGCGGGAGGTCCTGCGGCGACGTTTGCATCGACCTCCCTAAGTCCCGTGTTGGAAGCTGTGGCTGTGGTGGCAGGTGGCTCGGTTCCTACCTCGTCTTCAGCGTCGTTATAGACGAATTGCTTGGATGGTGATGCGGCAGGAGTTCTACCATGAGGGGAGAGGTGGTTCTCACCATTGAATGGCAGAACCGTGAGTTCTTTTGAATTCCTCAATCGCGAAATCAACGCTCCATGCTCCTCCGTCTGCGGTAAAGTCGACGGATACTCGTACGGCCTCTTCTTCGGCGTAACTCCAGTGGCTGTATACTCTTTCAGTGGCCTGCCCCGAACATTGACACGGAGTTCCGAAAGTGGCCGCCGAACTTCGCCAGCCAGGGGCGCCGTTGATCCATGCAGGACGTCCTTCTGTTGGGCCGCATCCTGCTGCAACTGGTCGACTCGATCGCCCATCCCCTCGAGCTGTTCGTTCATCGTCGAATATGACTGGCGGACACCGGATCCCATGCTGTCCAAGTTATTCAACTGCCCTTCACAATGGCGGCCGTTATGAGATCGTGCTTTGGCGACGAAATCATCCAGCGCCTCCATTTGTCTGCCCATGTCCTTCATTTGAGCATTCACAATGCGCACAGTCTCCTCGTGCACCGACTCGGTCGCCTTTTGAATGGACGCGTTGCGATGGTTAAATGCCTAGAGAATCAGCAAATGTCGATTTGTGCGGACATGGTGTCTTACCTCCCAGTCATTCTGCATCTTCGCCCTCATGTCATCCTTCGATGAGCTGACATCCTTGGCAAATTGCTCGGACTTGAAGACCCATTCGTCAATTTGCCGGTCGTGTTGAGTAGTGGCCTGCTCAAGGGAGTCTCCTGAAGACGAGATATCCGCCCGCAAGTTATCAAACCTGCCCTTCAACCGGTTGGACTGTCGCTGTCGGGAGTCCTCCATCAGTGCCCTCATCTTCGACAAGAGCTGCTCACGCTCTGCCTCAGCGCTCGCGTGCTCCTCCTCAAGAAGCTGGGCCATACTACCAGAAGCCTTACGGTTGGCCTCAACAGTTTCCCGATTGGCTTGTTGCACTTGTGCCCGCAGTCGACTTATCTCACTCTTCTGCCCATCAAGGTGACACACCATGTCCTCGAACATGGATTTGAAATTCCTTCCCAAGGTGCTGTAGGACTCGTGGAGCTGGGCATGGAATCCAGTGAACTCCCCAATCACTTCCTTGGAAATCCGCGCCGCGGCGGCTGATAGACCGTCCAGACCCTCTCCAACCTTCGTTTTGACATCCTCACGTAACACCTTGATCTCCTCAAGCACATCATTCATTTCGCTGTGGGCACCAGAGGTTTGAGCCTTTGCCGCGGACTCTACCTTATCAAAGCTGGCGGTAAAGTCCTCCAACTGCGACCTATTGGACTGGACATTGGCCAACTCGGTTTCGACAAATTGATCGATCTTTTGGGACATATCGCCCACAAGTGTTGAATGCAATGATTGAAAAGCCTCAACTTTTGCATCAACCTGATTGGTAACATCCGAGACCTCGGTTGCTGATGCCTGCCAGGCTTCTTGGTTGAGAATATCAAGAGCCGCTTTGCGCTGTAGCTTCGCGTGCAGGCCATCCACATCTCCAACGCTCTGACCCAAAGAAGAAAGCAGCTTCGACCCGACGCCACGCAGCTGGCCTTCGGTGGCTTGATGGGCCCGTCGCAACACCTCCTCCTCATCGAGATTCGCCTTGGTTTGCTTGAGAACAATGTCCGTCTTCTGCAGGATGTCGCTCGTGCTACTAAGCGCCGCCCTCGTCTCTTCATTATCCTTCTTCAGGTTGTTGAAGTTGCTTGTCAACGTGAACAACTCCTGCACCTTGTGTCGGAGGCTAGACTCCAAGGACTCGATTTTCGCACGCTGCTCTTCATTGACGATCTTTCGAGACTCGCTCTCGATTGTCATCTCCTCGTACGCCTCTGCCGGCATGTACACGCCATTTCGATGCCTGGTGGCTATGAGCTCACTCTTCAGTTTCTGGATCTCATAGGTGTATTCTCGGAGGAGGGTTCTCTTCAGCATGTTCGGATTGATCTGCGGCATATTCCGGATATTCTTTGCCCGGAATGCGTAGTCCAAAGTCGATATGGTCTCCTCGAGATTGCTCCGCGAATTCGTGACTGTGGCAATGATGCATGTTTTCGTTCTTCCACCCAAAGAGTCTTGCAGCAACCGCGTGAGTTTCGATTCCCTGTAGGGGATATGTGGGCTTTTATCCACCAAGGCGTTGATCACTCGACCGAGAGTAAGCAGACTCTTGTTGATCAGTCCTGCCTCAGCAGCGCGCTTGTTCTCCGCGCCACTCCGCTGAATATTCTCGCTACCCGCCAGGTCCACCAGGTTCAATTTGCCCGAACTGACGTATTCCTCGCCAGATTCCGTTGACCGCTTGGTACAGACAGCAATCGTGAAGACAGTATGGCTGCGAGAGCTGAGGTCGTTGCATTTTGTCGCGGCGACTTGGCGCTTATAGCTTCCCTGCTGAAGGAGCTTGATACCGGCGGACGCGGAGTCGATGTAGGACTCTTCCACCCCTTGCACGAGGGTACTCCCGCTCTGGCCCTTCTTTGGCTCATTGTCAAAAATCTTCAGCTTTGTTTTGTCGTCCACCGCAAGGAGATCCCGTAGTTCCTCGTTGTACAATTCGATAAACGAACATTTCACTGTGCTATCGGTCTCCTCAAGCTTGTGAAACAGGGAGTACAGCACCCGTGGAATAATCCCAGCGTTATCCGAGAGAATCCCCAATGTATCTGTCATATCACCAGACATTGTGTACGTCTTTCCGGTTCCTGTTTGCCCGTATGCGAACACAGTGCAGTTGAAACCGGCGAGCATCTAGCCCACGTTAGTAGATATATCAACGGGGTTTTTGAAATCAATTACCTCGTTGACTATCGGAAGCACGACGTCCTCGTAAAGAATCTCCTGGTTGGCAGCTGAGGAAAAGACCTTGTCGAAGCTGTAGGTCTTGTTCGACACGGCATTCGGTCCCATTGACAGCTCCACCGTTTTTCCCTTGACGCCCTCTGTTGCCACCGCGACTCCACTGTTCTCCTGGATTTCGCGTTCATTTCGGCCCCGGCAGCGAACAACGACATGGATGCTGGTATCTGCGGACACTTCGCGCTCGTAGGTCCTGTCTGGATTTTTGCTGGACGGGGTCTGTTCCGCGGGCGATCGCTGCGCACGAGACGTACTTGGTACCGGTGTTTTGGCTGATGATGTGGCCTGGTTTGGCTTGTCGGTTGCCGAAGACCCTGTTCGCCGGGCTGTTGGGCGTGTGGCCGTTCTCCTGGTCGGGAGACCCGACGTAGGCCGTTGGGGGCCGGCCATAGCAGAGGCTGCGTAAGCGTAATCCGATAAGGAGGTAATGGTAGTAGGGATGCAGTAAATTGGCAGTTGAGATAAAACTGGTTGCGGTGATGCAGGTGTGTCGGTGGTGTAACTACGAGAGAGCCGCAAAGGGAAATGTAAACAAACCGCACGTGACCCACAGCTCACCGCCCACATGACCTTATCAGCCGCTACCTATCACGAGACAACGTTAACTCTCCAACTTCAGCTTCCTCTCTTCAGTCTGTCAGTGTTGCTCCTCAAGAACCTGGTCTATTTCATCAGTTGCCTGCATTTCTGCGCATGCTAGTTTCTGTCCCACCCTCAGGCCATGAGCCGCTAACAAGATGTCCGCCAAACCGTCGATGCAAGCCCAAGTTATCCCGGGAAAGGGCATAGGGTTCATAAGCATGTTCCTCTTGTGGCCTGACTGCCAGTGGCTAACACTGTATAGCACTTGGTGCTTCCCTCCACAATGTCCTCACCCGCGTCAAATCCCATCCCCAGACCTATCCCTCCATCGATCTCGGCTACTCCCCCGTGGACCCGCTGCGGAAACCAGTGGTCTTACAGCTCCCTGCCAACGGCCTGCGTCTGCGTTTCGATGGTCCGGATCAAAGACTGCGCTTGATCGAGATCCTTGACTTTTCTAAAATGTCTCTGATCTATAAAAACCAAGAAGTAGTCAAGGGGGTGAAGTCGCAGGAGTCCGCTTCCCAGCAAGGTCCGAGCTTCCGCCACGTATACAATCGACTCTTTGGTCCGTCGTACCCGGGAGAATACGTACCACCGGCTGCGCAATCGCCGTATGGAACATATGTGCTGTCGTATCCGGGAATCGCCTTTTCCTTTCCTCTGCAGAACTCCGCGTGGTCTGATCAGTGCGACTTTGTAGCTTTGCTCTCGTCATCCGCCGCGATGCCAGCCACGTCGATGGCGATTTTCCAAGGCCCTTCATGGCCAGAGACTCGGGTTAAGTTGTTCACGCAACAACCTCAATACCCCAGGTCTCCGGCGCTCGTCGGGAAGAACAGGGAATCGGCTGCGGATGAGATCGAGGAGTTTCTGATATTTGGTGCAGGCAAGATTGAGGTCATCCGAAGGTCCAGTCCGTCTTCGTATATCACTCTGTCGGAAACAACTCCCCAGGACTTGATCGCAGAGTTTGGGCCACCAGATGCAATTTACCGTAAGCATGACCGGCGGATATCGATTCATCGCGCAGCAGGTAGGAGCGGACATGCGGCGGAACCTCTGCATATGAGTCCGTCGCCAGGTAGGGGCATTGATGCTCCTGATACCGATCAGTCTTCCAGCAACAGCGTCTCTGACGAGTCCGACGAGGAAACATCGGAGGTCAACCTGGACCCTTCGTCACTACCAACAGAATGCTTCTTCAATTATTTCCATCATGGATTTGACGCTTTCATTTCATATCCCACCACCCCCGGACCTGCTTTTCCAGGGTCCGACCTGTCCGATCCGTCTCCTCCACCGCCGGCCTCCCACTTGGCTGTAACAAAGGTCATTTTGCATGGGAATGTACCGGGATCTTATCCGTTTAATCGCCATCGACGCAGTCGTTGGAACGTCAATCTCAACTCGTCTGGTGATTCTATCTCGTCTGAAACACCGTACGAGGAGATTTCGGAGCGGCTGGGAAAGATGTGGGAAGGACAGTATGCCAGCAACGTCGCAGGTCAAGCTCCACAACGACCCATGGTGCTGAACCGCGGCTGGGGCGATAGCCCAGAGAGCAGTGTTGAGTTCCTTGGTGGCTGGGAAGAAACTACAGGCAAAGGGCAGCGGACGGAGCCCGATGGGCAGGATGGCGGTCTGGGCAACACGGAGTTATTTGGGTTTCCAGGGCTTTTGTTTGAGGTCATGAAGAACGGCGCCGTGAGTTGCTTGACGATTTATTGAGCAGTCTGCTGGCTTTATGGGCTCTGGGTTTATTGGGCGTTTTGCATAACGGAGTGATGAGTAATCGGCTTAATTCATGACTAAGCAATACATTGTGATATTTTCGGCAGACCTCGGACGCGACAGTTCTACACTCAGTCCGTCCTCCAGGATATGGTTCAGCTCTAGGACGCCGGCGATGTCACGGTCGCTCTCTCAATCCTGGGGAGCGACTCTCGCGCTTCCCAAATCGACATTTCCCCCGCGTGTTCCCCGACAGGACTGGGGAAAATACCTCCTACGATGCACCGATGACCTGTACGCCTGGCAGAGCCGCGAGAGACCGGCCGAGAATACGTTTGTTTTACACGACGGCCCTCCGTACGCGAACGGGAGCCTTCACATTGGCCATGCGCTCAACAAGATCCTCAAGGATATCATCTGTCGAGTGCAGCTTGGACGGGGGAGGCGGGTGCGGTTTGTTCCGGGATGGGACTGCCACGGACTGCCCATTGAGCTGAAGGCGCTTGCTTCCAAGAGAATGCGTGGGACGGTGGACGGATCCGGGATGGCGGATGCTGCGATGATACGGGCGAGCGCTCGGGAAATGGCACACAACACGGTGGGAACGCAGGAGACGGAGTTCCGCGAGTTCGGTGTTATGGCAGACTGGGAGCGTCGCTGGACAACGATGGACAAGGAGTTTGAGAAGAGGCAGCTGGGCGTGTTCCGGGAAATGGTGGATAATGGGCTGATTTATCGTCGGTTCAAACCGGTCTACTGGTCACCATCCACTGGGACGGCGCTGGCGGAGGCGGAACTGGAGTACAGGGATGACCATGTATCTACTGCTGCTCTGGTCAAGTTCCCGCTCGTCAAGATTCCAGACCATTTGGCCGGAGACCCGCTGCTGCAGGTTGACGATCTCAGCGCTGTCATTTGGACCACCACGCCTTGGACGCTCCCAGCGAACGGCGCAATTGCGGTCAACGAGTCATTGGAGTACACCATTGTCAAGACGGACACGCGAGGACATTTGCTTGTGGCGCGAGACCGGCTCGAATATCTGGAGAAGGAGCTCAAGGAGGATTACACTGTCGTCATCCCAACTATTCTCGGATCCGAGCTGGCAGGGCAGACAACGTACCGTCCTCTGTTCAAAGGGCCAAAAGCTGAGCCGCAGCCGATTATCGCAGCCGATTTCGTTGCCGCTAGCTCTGGGTCTGGCCTTGTCCACTGTGCGCCTGGTCATGGTATGGAGGACTACGAGGCGTGTCTTGCCCATGGGATTCCTGCATTTGCCCCGGTCAACCAGCATGGTCAGTTCACTGACGAGGCAATGCCCAACGATCCATCACGGCTGAGCGCAAAGAGCGTCCTGAGGGAGGGTAACACCGCGGCTCTCGAGCATATTAGGCTGCAAGGCCACTTGATTTCGGAGCACGCGTACGAGCATAAATACCCCTATGACTGGCGGTCGAAGCAGCCGATCATCATCCGAGCTACTGCGCAGTGGTTCGCCGACGTTGGAGACATCCGTGGCACTGCTGTCAAGGCGTTGGAGGATGTGCGCTTCGTCCCAGATTCTGGGAAGCAACGACTGGAGAATTTTGTCAAAAATCGCAGCGAATGGTGTATCTCGCGTCAGCGTGCCTGGGGTGTTCCGATTCCTGCTCTTTACCGCCGCGACACAGGCGAGGCTGTTCTCACAAAGGATAGCGTGTCCCATATCATGTCTGTCATCGATAGCCGTGGGGTGGACGCCTGGTGGACGGACAGCGAGGATGATCCGGCGTGGATCCTACCGTCGCTGGATGCATCAACAGGCTATAGACGAGGAACGGATACCATGGATGTGTGGTTTGATAGCGGGACTAGCTGGAGTGAGGTTGAAGAGATTCACCATCGCGACGGTTATCCGGCCGAAGTCTACATTGAAGGGAGTGACCAGCACCGGGGGTGGTTCCAGTCCGGGCTCCTCACCTTCGTTGCCCACCAGCTTGCTTCCAAGACTGAGCAGGTCCGCGCCCCGTTCAAGAACCTCATCACCCATGGTTTCACGCTTGACGAAGATGGGCACAAGATGAGCAAGTCTCTTGGAAACGTGGTAAGCCCGCAAGCTATCATGGACGGGACTCTTCTGCCGCCTCGTAAAAAGCGCAAAGGCAAAGGGAAGCAGGCGGGAGACAGCTCTCCATATGATTCACTCGGGCCGGACGCCCTTCGCATGTGGGTTGCCAGCAGCGACTACACGCGAGATGTGGTGGTTGGCCAGCAAGTGCTGCAGACGGTTCACACCAGTCTGCATAAGTACCGGGTCACTTTCAAGCTTCTTCTGGGCGCTCTTTCCGACTTCCAGCCCGACTGGCTAGTCCCGTACGACCAGCTGCAGACGGCGGATCGGATTGCGCTTATGCACCTGCACAACCTGGTTGGGACTTGCCACCAGGCGTTCGGCAACTTTGAGTTCTACAAAGCCGTGAATGCCACCAACCGGTGGGCGAATCTTGAATTCTCCGCATTCTACATGGAGGCGATCAAAGACCGCTTGTACACGTTCAAGACGGACGATCCTATTCGACGGGCTGCGCAGTCGACACTCTTCCACATATACAATCACCTGCAAGAGATCCTGGCCCCTGTCGCGCCGCTGCTGGTGGAAGAGACATGGGAGCATGCACCAGAGGCTATCCGCAGGCAATGCGAGCATCCACTGAGACGCGTCGCGTCGAGTCCCGTCTCCGAATGGCACGACCCATCCCTGGAGGCCGACTACCAGGAACTCATCCCGGTGCACTCGGCCATCAACAACGCACAGGAAATAGGCCGATCGCACAAGCAGATCGGGTCTTCCTTGCAGTCTTTCGTTCACGTCGCCCTCCCGGAGGGCACGGATCCCTCCTCGGCGTTCCACCGGTATGCGGACGAGCTGCCAGACATGCTTGTGGTCTCGTCCGTGACGCTTGGGGTACATGGGGAGGCTCTTCCGGAGGCCATCGGGGCCGCGAATTGGCACCACACGGCCGAGTTCGAGCTCCCGGGCGGACGACGGGGAATGGTGTACGTGCACGCGCCGCAGGCACTCAAATGCCACCGGTGCTGGCGGTATGTTGTTGCCAAGGAGGACGATCCGCTGTGCGGACGCTGCGAGGGGGTGATGCAGGCGTGCGAAGCGCAGTCAGGAGAAGCGCCTACACAATGACACTGTACCTCTATGTATGTATATACGTGTATAATATTTGCCATTTACCTGCCATTGAAATAGACAAAAGACAAAATCACTACTTTTACTATCCTCTCTCTCTCCGAACCCGACCGAACCGCCCGTGGTGACGTACCTTGAAATCACCATGACGGCCGACTAGGGGCCGACTATCGTAACCGGCGAGCCCTAACTACGCAACGTCACCATACAACCAATCTCTTCCATCCCCAAGCCTCTTTCCACTTTCCATACTCCATACCACTGGCAGCTTGACCATAGCCGCAATGATAAACAGCTTTACCAGCACGCCTACGACGCCTCTTCTGCCGACGTCGTCGTCGTCGGTGGCGCCGATTCCCACGGTGATTCCCGGCGGGAAGCCGATCTACCAGGAGATTCAGAGTACGGGCCGGCGGACGCTGTGGTAGGCAATCCAATCCTTGGTCTAGAGAAGAAGAAGAGAAGCATACTAAGGCGATGCAGGGTGGTGACGGTGCTCATGGGCCTGTCGTCGCTGGTCTTCTACGTGCTGACCGCGCGAACTGTACTGGTACTTACCCATCTTATCCTCCACTATTCCCAGCAGAAAGAAGCTAATGAAACACAGCCCAAACGGGTCTTCCACACCCTCGTCTCGCTAATAACCACGATCTCCTTCATCTCCTACCTCGCCATGGCAACAGGCGAAGGGTACGTATACAAACACGCGGAGGTCATCCAGCCGCACAAGCACGTCCCCGACGTAGCGCTGCACTTCTGCCGGCAGGTCCCCGTCGCGCGGTACGTGAACTGGATGCTGACGTCGCCGCTGCTGCTGGTGAACATGGCGCTTCTGTCGGGGCTGCCGGGGGCACATTTGCTGCCGGCGGTGGCGGCGGATCTGGGGATGTTTGCGACGGGGCTGCTGGGGACGTTTGCGGACCGGTCGACGAGCCGGTGGATTTGGTTTTCGCTGAGCTGCGCGGCGTATCTGGGCGCGGTGTATCAGATCGGGATGCACGGGCAGCGGGCGGCGGGGAACAAGGACCCGCAGACGAGGCGGTTTTTTGGCTCGCTTGTTGCGGTGGCGCTGTTGGTGATGGCGCTGTATCCGATGTATGTTCCGGGGGGCTCCGAATGGTATGATATGATCGATGCTAATGCCTGACAGCACTCTGGCGGCAGGCCCGCTCGCGCTGAGACTGAGCGTCGACTCGGAGATCGTCCTCTTTGCTATCTTGGATATCATCGTGCAGGCCCTGCTGGGCTACTGGATTATTATCGCGCATGATGGGTCGCCGGGAATGTAAGCGCCTCGTCTCAGTGTATGTTCTGGCACTGACTGTGTAGGGCACTCCACATCGATGGGTTCTGGGCCCATGGAGCCAGCGGTGAGGGCTCTATTCGCGTTCAAGATGTCGGTGACGAGGGACCGTAATACATTAGGGCTCCTTGATCGGTGAGAGTAGACCTAGTAGACTCCAGGAGACTGGGAAGTCTGCCATCGGCGTGGTTGTTGTCGATTTGAAAAAACAGGCGTTGTTTTGGCTATTTGATTGATTCTTTTAGTGGCAAGTAATCCAGTTGAGTTCGAACTTATTCATTACCGTCTCACTAAACTTACATGAATGAGTTGTACTTGCATGATGCTATAGCCCACTGGAAAATACGCCAGATCTTCTCGATGAGCCTGCATACATATCACTCGGCCTGGGAGAGCGTATCGCCGGCGGCGTCGACATGTTTCTGCCCTTGTCACTTCCCCTGGCAGCCTTGCCTCTGTCGATTTTAGTTTCCAGGATCTCCGAACGACGGTACGGGGCTTCGCCAATACTCTTCCCGTTCTTGAGCTGGACGACCTTTAGATTCTTGGGTAAGTCGAGACGACGAGCGGACATGACTTTCTCCTCTTCCTTCGGAAACGTTATACGGACGCCCCTCGTCGACTCGGGCAGGTAGAAACCGGCATCGATGCAGTCATTTTTGAAATGGATGCTGCGAAGGCGCCTTGGATCGAACCATTGGATGAACGGGCCCGCGTCGACAACGAAGCCGGAGAGGGTGAGTTTCTTGATGGAAAGGCGGTTGAGGGTTCGTCCTACCACGCCAGCCAGCACCTTGGCCTTCTCGATGGCATGCTTATCGAGATACTCTCCAGTGCCGACTTTGCGATGCAGGTTTCCGTCGCCTAGGTCCCCGCTGCAGAGTATTAGCATTCTCCTCTCCGCCACTTTGACGATCAGGGTGGCCTACAAGTAGGCAGGAACGCGTGAATGCGACTGGTCGACTTTCCACCCGCCCTTGATGAGCGGCCACTTTGTCCATACCTCCGAGGAACCATGCGAGAGACGCGGCGGAAGGGCCATGCCCAGTTCGAGCTTTTCAAGATCCGTATTGAGCCAAGCAGCCTGCCAGATATACTTCTGGTAAGACTGCATCATGCCGGTGATTCTGAGGACGCGCAGGCTGCGGAACTGGCTGAGCGGCGCCATCTGGGCAGTATCCAGTATCTCGGTCCCGCTCAGCGACTCGTTGACGGGCCAGAACAGGTCCATGCACAGGGTCTCCATGTCCCTGGGAAGACAGTTCCAGGATGCACCGCCGCGAAAGCACAGCAGCGGCTTGTCGGGAGATCCCAGGTCTTTTTGGACTGGGGCAGCCAGAATGGAGTCTATAGAGTCAGGATACTTGGCCTGAGATTTGGTCCCGGGCATTCCAACGGACATGCGCAGGAGGGAGCCAGCCCTGCGGAGGAAGCTGGCAGGTGAGCGATGACGCGAGGTAGACGGGAGAGGGTCATTGTTGACGGCGAGAGAGCTGGGGACGGGGGACGTGGATGTGGACGCGAAGGTATTCAGGCTGCAGGCATCACTGGTGCTGAACCGCCGACGGTGTCTTTTCTGGGGACTCTGTTGGACCCGGGGGGCGCTGTCCTCGCTCAGGTTGAAGGGGAATCGCTTGTGCAGAGTCATGCTGCGGTCTGCTGCTGTCAGAGTCTGAGATGATATCTGGGGAACTGCTTACAGGCTTCGACGCTCGCCTCGTTCACCTGGTTTAGCACCTCCTGCTCCCTCCAGAAGCGCTCTCCCAGCAGCGAATCCTGCCTGTGGGGAGAGAAGTCGTCCATTTTGAAGCTGCTACCATTGGGCGATGTGGTGATGACGAGGAATCATCGGATGAGTGGGCTAGAAGTGTGTGTGCTCGAAGAGGCAGTATTGGGGTGGGAGTGTGAAGAGAGATGGAAGAGGAAGGAGGCGATATAAGTCTTGTTTATACTCTACATCTACGCTCTTTTGGACTCGCACTATGGAAACAGCCTTCTTGTGGTTTATGCATTGTTTATATATTTCGGTTTATTAAGTAGAACTTTTCCTTTTTAAAGACAATGGAACAGTGAGTGTTAGTACTACACTTCTACTATCACCAATATGCCTCGCTCAACTACATGTTAACCAAACCCCCATCTAGAGAACGAGAAGAATCTATACACTACGTTTTCGAGTCACCACTGCTCTTTTTCCGCGCCGCATGTCTCCTGGTAACCATACCAGGCCCGCCGAGCTGGATAAAGGCATTATCGTCGACATCGTCTCTTAATCCGATTATCCCGTTCGTATTCACGAGCCTAAGATCGTTGACCTCTGTCCCTTCGTCAAGTTGTGGCAGCTTGGAACGGTCCATACTAGCCCCGATCCTGGCCACGGACAACGCGTCGAGGGAATGCGCCCAGGACGGGAGGTGGTAGATGTAGTAAGTGACCAAGGCGAGGCCCAGGAGCTGCACGAAGATCCAGACCGTGACCACCACGACGCCAGTGACGGTCATGGTGGGGACGGGAACGAGCATGCCGGGGCCGAAGGTAATTCGACGGGCCGAGTAGGGCCATTTGCTTGCCTTTCTGTCGGTGGTCGGTGCGCTCCTCGACATCCAGGACGAGCTGCCCCGTGATATCTTGCCGGTTGCGGCTCAACGACCACGGCCACACCCCGTACTCGCCAGGCGCGCAGACCCGCATGTCCAGCAGACTGTTTGAGAAGGACGTGGTGAAGGGACACCGGGGACACGACGACGGGAACTGTTCGCGCGGCACTCTTCTGCAGCTGACCGACGAGTTCAGCCTCATGGCATGTTCGCGGAGAACGCCGGTGCCAGTCCCATTCTGGAGCGCGGTGACGAAAAAGTTCGGGCTCTTGACGGCTTTGGTCCAGTAATAGAGCATCTGCCTAGACAAGGGGTCGGAGTCGACAGTCGACTCATTGGCGCGCCAGGACGAGTCTGGTACGAGTCTGGCCACAGATGGGTTTCAATGTCGAGGTTACGGAATGTCGCGAAATTCAACATGACCTCCTGCATGACCCGATCCGGTAGAACGCGCTGCGTCATAAGCGACAGTTATATCGGACCATCATCTGTCGGCTAGAGAAAAGGTCTGTCGCATGTTGAGCCTTCTGGTTGACCGTTCGACTCTGGGCGTAGACCACGGCAACTTGGGCCAGGGGCGCAGAAGTCACCGGGATAGTGACCACGCTGGCGATGGAATTCAGGGTGCGTATAGCAGCAACCCAGCTAGCTGAGCATGGAGTACACGCCGTTGGGGCGACAACCCTGCGTACGGAAAGTACTAGGTCACATTGCGTCCATTGCGACCTGGGCCGCCGGAAAGGACACAGGTTAAGACCCAGGGAATAACCAGCAGTGGGACGTAGAAGACCAGAAGCCAGATTGACTGTTTCCTATACCGGAATGCTAGAGGCTGGTCGGGGCGTTGTGTAGCAGTGGCGTTTTGGTCTGCGACTTTCATGGTTTTGAGCCTGTCAGCCTTGCACTAGGATTAGGCTGGTTTCGGCTATAGTTAAAATACTTTTAATTATTTTTAACTGACGTATTAGCATACTAGCATGGGTATATACTATAGACCTACCTAGGGCTCGGATATACACTTGCATGTACATATCCAGTCTAGATATAGTCCAGCGGTATATTTTGCCAGTTGGTTGTCCCAGACGAGATGAGATAGATGCATACAAGAGTATACAAAACAGGCGGATGGAGCAGAGTAAGTAATACGATCCTTTAAACTACGCACTATCAACGAATGCGATCAATGCTGGGTTCTTGACTTGGCTATTTTCTTCCCATCCGTAAATACATCATGGACACCATTACCCGCATGATCCCAGTCACCCGAGAACCGGAAAAAAACAAACACGCTAATCCCATTGCCGCCGGTCTAGTACTTCCGCGCCTGGCGCAGAACATCACTGAACTCGTCCAGCGGGCTCCGGGTGAGCTTGTTGTCGGCCCACAGGTTGGGGGTCAGGAAGCCGTAGGCATTGACGACGGCCTGGAAGGTGGCCTTGAGGGTGTTCTCGAGGGTCTTGGTCGAGCCCGACGACTGGGTGTAAGAGTCCTGGACACCGGACAGCTGGAGGAGACGCTTGACAGCGGGCGACGCAACGAGGCCGGTACCACGGGGAGCGGGGACCAACTAGTGCACTGCGTTAGCATGGACCGGGCATTGAGGGGCTGGCGGGTACATACGCGGACGGTGACAGAGCCGCACTTGCCGCTCTGCTTGACGGGCAGAGTGTGAGGGTCACCCAGGTTGGTACCCCAGTAGCCTCGCCGGACGGGCAGGACGCTGAGCTTGGCGATGATGATGGCGGCGCGGATGGCGGTCGCGACTTCCTTGGAGGTCTTGATACCCAGGCCAATGTGGCCCTCCGAGTCACCGATGACGACGACGGCCTTGAAGCGGGTGCGCTGGCCGGCACGGGTCTGCTTCTGGACGGGTTTGATCTGCTGTCGTCAGCCGTGCTTCAATTGCGCCGATATATCGATCCACCGACCTTCATGACCTCGTCCTTCAGCTTGGGCAGGAAAAAGTCGACAATCTGGTACTCCTTGATGGGCAGAGAGTGCAGGTAGATCTGCTCCATGCTGGTGATCTTGCCGGCCTTGACGAGACGACCGACCTTGGTGACGGGCTGCCATTCCTTCTCCTCCCTGGGGCCGCGACGGCCACGGCGACCGCGGCCACGACCACGGTCACCACCGCGCGAAGCAAATCCTCCGCGTCCACGGGGAGCGTCAGCCATGATGTTGTGCGAGGGGGGGGTGTTGTTGGGTTGTCGGCGAGTAGGCTGGCTGGTGGGCTGGAGGTGAGTGCAACATCCACAAATTGGTGTTAAGCGAGAGCCCTAGGGAGGAGAACCCTAAGCCCTATTTTGCTGAGTCATGACCACGTGACAATGTTACACCGCCTTCTACAACAGATATTCTGCCGCCAGGAACACAGACAGCGGGAAGGTTGATCGATTGGGAACACCATCCGACTAGTGGCTAAGGGGTTTGTATCTAACTTATCGAATTCTCAAAACACATCTTCACCAACTTGTTCAATTTCCAATTGCCCAGGCTGCCAAAATGCTTCGTTGGTAAGTATCCCGCAGTATCGGCCATCACACCCATACTCAGTAGCCAGGTACCAAGCGAAACTGGCCAAGCAGCCAATCCTTACCTCCAGCGTCACCAGCGCCATCCTTTTTGGCAGCGGAGATGTCCTGGCCCAGCAGCTGGTCGATCGCAAGGGTTTCGACAAGCATGACCTGGGCCGAACGGGGCGGATGGCGCTGTACGGAGGAGGTATGTACATCTGTGTTGTCTTCTTGCAGACGCTAATCAATGTCCCAGCAATCTTTGGCCCGGCTGCCACGACCTGGTTCGGCTTCCTGCAACGCCGGATTGTCCTGAGCGGCGCAAAAAGCACAATCGCTGCCCGGGTCGCCGCGGACCAGTGTCTGTTCACGCCAATCCACCTGTCCTGCTTCGCGACGTCCATGGCCATTATGGAGGGCTCTGACCCGATCGAGAAGTGGCGGAACACTTTCCTTCCAAGCTACAAAGCCAGTCTTTCGATCTGGCCGTTTATCCAGACGGTCAACTTCTCCATCGTGCCTCTGCACCACCGGGTGCTGTTCGTCAATGTGATCAGCTTGGGTAGGTGATCCTGCAGTATTACGATCTCATGCTGACTGAGTAGGCTGGAACTGTCTGTTGAGCATGATCAACAGCGGCGATTGATTGTTGTTTCGATACCTATACATTAGATTTGCTTCTGGGTCCATAGTAGACGGTGCATTGGGCTTGCGATTATTTGGTCGGCTGGTAGATCTCCTTGATTTTTGTATTTTTAATGATTTACTTTATTTTCTACAATTTTCTACACCTTGAGCTGCATTTTCTGAGCCTTCCTGTGCACCTGTACTTTAGGGCAGGGCAGAATCCCAAAGCGGAAAGGTTGATTTTCCGCGGCAACCAGCCATCACCGCCTCAAATCTTTGGCTCTCCCGTTATTCTTTCCCTCCGCCATCTCCCCTTCTGCCTGGCGCAGACCTGATTGCACTCTCATTGAACTCTTTATCGCTTTCCTGCGATCCATCAGTGATTCTGAGTTGCTCTTTCCTGCTTAACGCCACTCACCGAGTCTCCCCCCGATCTTCCTCCCCTCTTCCCACTCCTTCACCAACACTTCCCACCGAAGACGCTTGACAATGGCCGCCGTCGCTGAAAACGGGCCCGTCCCGACGAACAACGAGAACAGCGTGCCTGGCGCTGTGCCCGCCGAGCCGAAGGACCAGATGAACGGGGACTCGGTGACGGTCTTCCATGACCCGGAGAACTTCACTGTGAAGCATCCGCTGATGCATGAGTGGACGCTGTGGTTTACGAAGCCTGCGAGCGGCAAGGTAGGTGTGCTACATTGCTGGCTGGACTCGTCTAATTTTGCCAGGTCGATAACTGGAACGATCTGCTGAAAGAGGTAGTCACCTTCAAGTCGGTGGAAGAGTTCTGGGGGATCTACGTATGTTGTGTTCACTTTACCCTCATCGACTGACGCTGACCGACTAGAACAACATCACACCTACCTCCGAACTGGGCCTCAAGGCCGACTACCACCTGTTCAAAAAGGGCATCAGACCCGAGTGGGAGGACCCCCAGAACAAGCACGGCGGGAAGTGGTCGTTCCAGTTCCGCGAGAAGCGCTCTGTGCCCATCGACGAACTGTGGCTGCACGCTCAGCTTTCTGCTATCGGCGAGACCCTCGAGAACGACGAGGACAACGAGGTGATGGGCGTTGTGGTCAACGTGCGCAAGGGCTTCTACCGCATCGGGCTCTGGACGCGCACCGTGGGCAAGAGCATTCCGGGCGACAAGAACGGCCGCAACCAGGCGGAGGGCAAGGATGTGCTCGAGGCGATCGGCCGGCGGTTCAAGGAGGTCCTCCGCTTGGGCGAGGCCGACGTTGTCGAGTTCTCTGGCCACACGGAGAGTGCGCACAGCGGCAGCACGAGGGCCAAGGCCAAGTATACTGTCTAAGCCAGCGCGTGGTTATTTCTACCGCAAGGGTCAGGAGGGGATTTGCTCATGATGGTTCAGACTCGATGAGACGGAGTTGAGGAAAGGATGTGTTCCGTGGTGCCTGGCATCGCGTTGTACCTTAATGCATTGCTTATGGGTTTCAAAATGGAGTTCTGTGTTTTATCGTTGCCTCGCAGTAGTGATAGAAATCAGTTCGATGTCCCGTGACATGCCTTGGCGATCCTGCCAGTCGTCCTGTGGCCTCCTGAACATCGCTGCCAATAGTATGGGAATGCTTCCAACGACAGAGTGCGCTGCTGGCACCGGTCGGGCCAAATCAGGCCCCAGCCATCCGCCATCCCCGATGGGTCTCATTAATAACAGTGACTAACCACAAGCCGGCCTCTCACGCGTAGGAATGGCATTCTTCTCCCACCATGGGTCAACTCCGCACGAGAGAAGACTGGGGATTGGAGTCCGGGCTCATCGGCACAGAATTTTCTCTGGCAGTCGAATCGACAGATCGGCCTGAGACAGTTGCACTGTTGATTGGACGGGAAGACCACTTTGCACGGCACCGGTTGACTGCAGTCAGTTCATATCATTTCACCAGTTCAGCCCTGGAGCCGGCTTCCTTCAAACCGACCGAATGAATAAGCACTAACGGACGACGCGACGCACTGAGCAGGTTGCGATGGCCCAGTAGGGCTGGTAGTCTGCCTCGGCACACGCCGATGGTCCAGGCTTAGCCTAACCTTGAGCCAAACCCGCCAAATGGGGCAATATTATGATAGTTGCGGGATTCTGGAGTATACCATGGACATGATGAGTTATATCATCTGATTCTAGAGATCTAACCTGTATGTAGAGCCGATCATCCGATCCATACCTGAAACCCTTTGCACTACTGAGGCGGTCTATTGACACCTGGAAAGGTACTCGACAGGCGGGCGAGTCTTTGACGACCGAGTCACCTAGTATGCAAGTATGCAGGTTGATGTGCCCGAGACGCCACCGCCACGAGATCTAGATACGATACCGGATCGGGAACGAATAGTACAAAGGCAGACCAACGGTGAGATACCGCAACGAGGGGTGAATAGAGTCGAATAGGACAAAGGCATGGAAATGGAGGCAGGCACGGGCCGTTAGAGATAAATAGCCTCGATCAGGAACAGAGAAGAAAGTTGCCAGTCAACTTGCCGGAGCCACTTTGTTGATATCTACAAGACAAGATGCATTCCCTCCAGACTCTGACTCTAACCCTAGCCACGCTGGCTCTTCTCTTCACACGCACGACCACGGCGCTCGGCGACATCACCAGCTGGGTGCGTTTCTGCGACGACGACGACTGCAGCGAGAACTGCGGGACGTGGGTGGCGGTGACGAACCCGGGGTGTCTAGCGCAGCACGGGCGGAGGTCGCTCTTCCACAAGGGGCAGGATACGATGGTGTACCCGTATGCGTTGGTGGTGTCGCCGCCGGGGGATTCGAGATGCTCGTGCCAGTGGAACTGCGTGACGGGGTTCGGGGGTTCGCTGGACGAGTGCCATAAGCTCGGCGAGTTCCAGAAGGGCGACTCGTACCGGTTCATTCAGGGGGGCTGTCCGGATCCCGACTGTCCGGGAATGAAGGAGGCGGAGAACCGGATGGAGGCGCTGCATGAGTTTGTGCAGCGGTGGAATCAGGACATCATGGACGGGCAGGACCCGCGGGAGGACGAGGAGCTGCTGCAGTTCTGGGTGGACAAGATCAAGCTGGATGGCACGGAGAAGGACATATTTGATGTGGATTGGGGGCATATGACGACGGAGGAGCTGCTGGGGGTGAATGTGGGACAGTTTGTCGACTCTGTTGATTGATCTGCAGATTTCTGTTGTTTAGATGTGTTCTGTTGTTTAGATCGTGGGAGTATGGAGGGGGAGGAGAGGAGTCACTCTACTCTATTCTACTCTCTAACCTACTCTCTACTCTACTCTCTATTCTACTCTAGAGAGTCACTCTACTCTGCTCTACTCTCTATTCTTCTCTCTATTCTACTCTAACCTACTCTCTAACCTACTCTCTAACCTTCTCTAACCTACTCTAAATAAGCTACTAGATCCCCACCGGCCCGCTCGACGTCTTGGCGTTCTATTTCGAGATCAGGTAGAAATATTATGATAATAATATTATTATTTCTATTGTAGATAGTAGTATATTATTTTATATGCTATTACTACTATCAGGTGCTACGGGTGAGGTGTCTATATTAATTTCTAGAGTACTGCAGCCATCTAGGTGTAACTTCTGCTGAGCCTCAACGCGTCAATCCCCCCTAAATCTCTCCAGCCGCGAATTCTCTTTCTGTCTCTGTCTAACTCTCTCTCTCCCTCCCTCTCTCTCTACCTCCCTCCCTCTCTTCTCTCTCCTCTACCTCTCTTCTCTCTCTGCCTACTACTCTCTCTACTCTCCTCGACTGTTCAGTTGCTGCCTCTTCCTCTCTGCCACTGCCTCGCCGACTCTCCATCGCCACCGCCCGCTGTCTCACCATCTCTCCCTCCTCCAATTCCTCCTTTCCTCGTCTCATCGCTCCTCCCCGACTGCGTATCCTCGTCGCCTGCCTTTCTCCGACTGAGATTGCGACCCATTGTTAATCGCCTGATATTTCCGACCGCCTGACCATGAGTGTAAGTCTGCTCCTCCGCCCGCCCGCCCTTCGCTGACTCGACTGCCAGTACGGCCAAGGTGGCTACGGCCAGTACAATCCCTATGGCGCCCAACCGGCCGCCTATCCCCAGGGCGGTTACGTACAACCCTACGGCCAAGCCGACGACATGGAGCAGGGCAACGGCGGCTATGGTGAGTAGCTCTAAACCCAACCCCTCCACAGGGCCACAGAACCGCTCTAACCCCCCAGAAATGTCGTCCGTGGGCGGCTATGCCCAGCAACCCCAGCAACCCCAGCAACAATCCGGCACCACCGCCATCCTCAACAAGTGCAGGGAGATCAACGAGGGCATCCAGGACCTGAGAACCAAGAGAGAGTCGCAGCTGGCCGCCGCCCAGAACGCCCTCCTCGACTCCAGCACCGTCCGCGACGACCAGGCCAGCCGCCAGGCTCTCGACTACATCGAAGACGAGATCAACACCGCGTTCCGCTACCTTCGCGACCTCCTCAAGAACGCCAAGCAGACACCCGGCTCGGGCGACCCCCGGGTCCAGACCCAGATCGACGTCACCAGCAAAAACCTGCGCCGCGAGATCAACCAGTACCAGAGCATCCAGTCCGACTTCCAGAAGCGCCTGAGGGAGCAGGTCCGCCGCCGATACGAGATCTCCAACCCGGAGGCCTCGCCCGAGGAGCTGGACCAGGGCGTCGAGAATGTCCTGATGGGCCAGGAGCAGAGCTTCCAGGTTGCCGGCAACAGGACCCGGCAGGCCAACGAGGCCCGTCGAGCCGCCCTGGAGCGCTCCTCCGCCATTCGCAAGATCGAGCAGGATTTGATGGAGCTCAGCCGCCTATACCATGAAGTCGCCGAGCTGGTCCACCAGCAAGAGCCGGCCATCGAGAGCATCAGCCAGGATGCCGGCGACGTGCAGGAGAACATGACGACTGCCAACAAGCAGATCGACACGGCCATTGGCAGCGCCCGCAAGGCCCGGAAGTGGAAGTGGTACGCCTTGCTCATTTGCAGTAAGTTTCCTTTCCGTGTTTTTCTGGCTAGTGCTGACAGGTCAGTCATCATCATTGCCATTGTCGTCGGTGTTGCCGTCGGTGTCACCAAAGGAGGAGCCAATGCCGCAAAAACTGTACAGAACTAGGTGGTGTTCGGCGATCGTGTTTCTTCTATTCTACCGCTTTAATATCCAGATACGTGTGTCGCATCGCTCTTTGAATCCCTCGTTATACCATTTCCTTGTGTTGACTGCAAAAGCAAGTCGTGTCCAGTGCCAGTGCTGGTGCCGGTGTCAGTGTCCAGATGTCGTTTTCTCCTGTGTTCATGCTCTGTATACTTCTGTCTGCGAGTGATGACCGCGCAGATGCCATGCGCATGATGCAGCCGCTCATGTACATATTAGACAGTTTTTGGCTTATATCATGTAATAATCCATCCATCAGTCCTTTACTTATCGCCCCTCCGGCCTTGTCGCATCCCGTTCCTCTTCCTCGGGCGTCCTGGTCCTCAACTGCAGCGCATGAATCCCCCCCTCCCGACTCATCTCCTCCTTGAGCAACCCGTACACCATCCGATGCCGCGCGGGCTGCATTTTCGCCCGGAACGCGGGCGACGTGATCGTAACACTGCTCTTTAGCCTCATCGCAAACAACCTGGGGCTGACGGAACGAACTGGAAATGCGTCTCGGAGGAGGTGGACCCGCGCATGGCAGAGTGGTGCGCGTGGTGATGCGAGTCGTTGCGGATCAAAAGTGTTGAGGGCGTTAGGCCGTGGGTTATCTGGGCAGGCAGGCAGTGAGTCAGTATTCAGTTGGCATGTCCGCCTGTGCTGTCTTTCTGTCTGCCTGGACGGACCTTCTCGCGGATAGTGTCTTCCATTGGAGTCGCGGGGGACATTCTGGGGGTTGTTGTGGAGAATAGCCGGAGGGATGAGAGGGGTCTGCGGAGGAGGACGGAGGAGGTCATGATAGGACTGGAGTTGACTGGTTTGAGGATAGATATACAGGACCAGGATTGAAGCTATGAATGAACTGTGCAAACAATGCAAACATGCAACATCCCAGCAACCGGTAGACATAGACATCAACACTCCAGTACTACTCCCAACATGCAGCGTCTCCGTCTGCTCTCTCTGCTGCGGCGGCCAGTTCGGCCATTGTCCTGCAAAAATGCCTGCATGCTCTCGACTCCCCGATCCCTCTCAACACTGCCCAATCTCCCCCTCTTCCACGCCCTCCGCAACCACCGCCAGGACACCCCCGCCGTCGTCCACAGCGCCTCCGCCCGGTCCTTTACATACGGGAATCTGGTCGCCGACGTGCTGGAGGCAAAGGAGAACCTCGCCCGTACCGCCGGTGGCCGGGGTGCTGTGTCTGGGGAGAGAGTCGCGTTCCTCGCGGAGAATAGCTATGACTACGTAGGTACTGTACTCTACTCTGGTATAACCGCTGCCTGTGTAGCATTGCTGATTCCGTAGTCACGCTTCTGTCTATCCTCGCCTGCAATGCGATCGCCGTCCCGCTGTCGCCGGCCTTCCCCGTTGGCGAGTTGAAGTATATCATGGATAACTCGCAGGCGAGCGTGTTGCTCTCCACGGAGAAATTCGCAGACAAGGCGCGCGAGCTGGTACAGACCGGACTGGTCCGGGAGCCCGCGCTGGACATCATGGGCAAGATCAAGGCCGGAGGGACAGCGCCGGGGACAGTCGAGGTAGAGGATGTCCGGCAGGACTCGCTCGGCGGAATGATGCTGTACACGTCTGGGACCACGAGCAGGCCGGTACGTCGTTTGCCCGTACCGTACCGTACGCGAGACAGGCTAACACGCGCAGAAAGGCGTCCTCATCTCGCAATCGGCCCTCTCGGCGCAGGCATCGTCGCTCCTAGAAGCGTGGCGGTACAGCCCAGACGACCGGCTGCTCCATCTGCTGCCGTTGCACCACATCCACGGGACGGTGAACGCGATTCTGGCGCCTGTCGTGGCCGGCTCGTCGATCGAGTTCATGTTCCCGTTCAATCCGGACGCAGTCTGGAACCGGCTGGCGGCGCCGTTCGTCTCAGACAATCGGCCCAGAATCACCTTCCTCACCGCCGTGCCTACCATCTACAACAGACTCATGTCGACATTCGCGGGCCTGCGACCAGAAACCCAGAATGCCGGCAGGGAGGCAATCGCCCCGCGGAACCTCCGTCTGAACATCTCCGGCTCGGCCGCGCTGCCGACGCCCACCAAAAAAGCCTGGCAGGACCTCAGCCGCGGCAACGTGCTCCTCGAGCGCTACGGCATGACCGAGGTCGGGATGGCGATCAGTTGCGGCCTGGACCCCGCCGACCGCGTCGACGGCAGTGTCGGCTGGCCGTTACCGGGTGTGGAGACCCGGCTAGTCGACACGGACACGAACGAGGTGATCCAGCCGGGCGAGGAGCTCGACAGCGCCGGCCGGGAGCGCGAAGGCGAGATCCAGCTGCGCGGGCCGACCGTGTTCCGCGAGTACTGGGCGAACCCGGGCGCCACGCAGGACGCGTTCGTGGACGACGCCGACGGGAAGGGAAGCTGGTTCAAGACGGGCGATGTGGCGACGCGGCAGGCAGTCCGGACAGCCGGCAGCGGGAGCAGCGGGCCGTGGGCTAGCGGGGCGATGTATTTCATCCGCGGGCGCCGGAGCGTCGACATAATCAAGACCGGGGGGGAGAAGGTGAGCGCGTTGGAGGTTGAGCGCGAACTTCTCTCACTGTAAGCTGAACCACATCACCCATAAGCCCTGACAGAAATGCTGACAGCAAAGCCCCCAAATAACCGAAGCCGCCGTCCTGGGCCTTCCCAGCGAGCAATGGGGCCAGAAAGTCGCCGCCGTGGTGGTCGTCGACGCGGAGGCTGCTGCGACATCGTCGTCCAGACCGGGGAAGAAGGCGTGGGGGGCGATGGACATGCGACGGGCGCTGCGCGAGCGGTTGGCGGCGTATAAGATCCCGCAGGAGATGAGGGTGCGGGATGAGATTCCGCGGAATGCGATGGGGAAGGTGAATAAGAAGATGCTAGTGAAGGAGGTTTTTGGGTGTTGATGCATTCCCGTAGACTGTAGTGTACATATTATCTATCTATAGACTGATCCAATAACCAATATCATATAATACATATAATAACATCCCAGGTTTAAGCCCACTCGCCAATCCTCTCAAACCCCTTGACAACCCTAACCGGCTCGACAATGACCAAATTCCTGGCCATACTAACGGCGGTGATCCTGGCGTCCACGAGACTAAGCACATCCAGGTGCCCCTCGAAATCCTGCGGCACGAGGACCTGGCAGCGCACGCCGAGCGACGAGATGACGCCCATGAAGCCGTCCTCGTACTCGGTGCCGAGGAGCGGGGTGAGGCTGTAAGGTTTCTGGAGGAGGACCGGGAAGGTATCGGGGAGGTCTGATTCGCCGAAGTAGAACGCGCGGAAGAGGAGGAGACAGGCCCAGAACTGTTTGGAGGCGCGGTCGCACTCGCGCAGGGCGTGCAGGATCCAGCGCGTGCGGGCGATGTAGGTGTCGACGCGGTCGAGGGGGAAGGGGAGGGTGTCTGGCGGGGCTGCGGAGGCGTCGAGACGGGTGTTGTGGGTCTTTTCGTAGCGCAGGGCGGCTTCAATCTGGAAGTGGGCGAGGAGGTCGATGTAGCGGCGGAGCGGGCTGGTTGTTTTGACGTAGGCGTCGAGTCCGAGGGCGGCGTGGTGGACCGGGGCGCTGGAGGAAACGCCCTTAGGCGGCGCGATGGTGCGCCAGGCGCTGCCGCCGGAGCGCGCGATGTTCTCGTTGGTGAGGCTGGTGTATTCCGGGTGGTACCAGGTGCCGTCGTAGACGGCCGGGATGTTGCGCTCTGCGCACCATTTCCCGGCAACCCAGCCGGCCAGGTTCATGAGCGTCGAGATCAGGTAGCGTTTGGTGAGGTCGGGGACTTCGTGAGGGTCGGCGGTGGTGACGGGGACGCGGATGATAGGGTCGCCGACGAGGAAGCGCGCCTGGTCGAGTTGCATCTTGTATTGTTGCATCGGCGCGCCGCAGTCGACTGACACGGAGTTGTTGCTGGAGTACGGAAGGTCGATTGCGCCATTGCGACGGCGGTGTTCGCGGAATCCGAGCAAAAGCTGGCGCAAGGTGCTGAAGGTGGTTTTGTCTGTATCTGATAGCGTCTTTTGCTGGGATTTTGGCTGTTGACGCCTGGTCTCCCCGACACTCAGCGGCTCCGAGTGGTCTTCACTTTCTGGCTCAAACATCTCGCTTAACATATCGTGTGTAGCATAGACAACGTTCCTGACCGTGCCATTGGTGATATTGGTATCCAGGATGTCGCCCTGGAGGTTCATTTTGGCGCTGAATGTCAATGACGGCCGCCCCGGGGCCAAGCTGAAGTGGTTATGCGTAAAGTCCTTCGGGAGCATCGGGTATGTACGCTCGGGCACATAGAGAGACTGGAACCGGGATGCGGCGTACTCGGCGATCAGGCCGTCGTGGGGAAGAAATGCAGACGGATTCGCGACATGGATTCGAACCCAGAACGTATCTTCCGACCCCGGGATGCGCTCCAGGGATACGCCGTCATCGATTTCCTGCGCGTCGGGGTTATCCACACAGTAGACCGGCAAATCGCCCCAGTCGGTCCTCGTATCAGCCATGGAATCGGTAAGATTCGAACTGGCCTTCTCGCACTCGCTCTGAACCTTGTCCCACATCTCGTCCGCATGGCGCGACACCCCGTGGCCAGGAAGCGCCAGGCGCTGGTCGAGAAGTCGCATGTTTTCCCATGGCGACACCACGCCGATTTCTTGTAGAAACAGCGGCATCGACGATGCATTTACTTCCATCGACTCGTACATGCCCGTCGCTCGCATGATATGAGACCCAGCCGATCGCAAAATTCCCGACGTCATCTCTCTCGGAGGAATGCTGTAATGCACAAGGAATTCAATGATCATTTGATCGGTTCGGTTGAATTTCTCGGACGATGGGAGCTCGCGGCACACTGCCGACTTGCCATCTTGTCCGCGCTCGAATTTATGCGCAGTAGGCCCGACATTGGCCATTACCGTGGGCGACCGATGTCGTCGGCTAAACTGAATGAGACGCCGGGCCTTTTGGATGAATGCCTGCAGTGGGTGACGTTTGAAGCCGGATGCGCCCGTGTCCATCGCCGCCTCGACGAGATTGTCCTGATGTTCATGTACCCATTCCGTGACCGTGTTGAGAATTACCGCCATTCTCTTCGGCTGAACAATGTAGTGGTCGAAGAAGAGCGAGTCCTTATCATGTTCGATGAGAAACTTATTCCGGCTGGTAACCCAATGGACCGCAAATAGCGCTGGATCATCCAACTCACCCCGTTCAACACCCAGACATTCAACGGCCAGATCCTTTAGGGTGAACGCTCGCTTTTCCGTGTCGTCCGCCACGCGTTCGTGTATCGTATCGAGCTGGCGCGAATTATCTCGATAGAAGCGCATCACTTGATCAGTGAATGCGGCTATCTGATCCAGCAGATGAGCCCCAGCCGGCCTCGGCACGCCGCCCTCGATGGCTGTCTGCATCTGGCTGAGCCCGGCGGAGGAGTCTGGAACGTATGGCAGCAGAGGGGCCAGTGACTCTGGACTGACGAATCCTTTGACAATATAGTCCAGATCCTTGGGGAAAGCAACACGCCATTTCCCTCGATCCGTGTAAAACTGCTGCTGCTTGTCAATCGACCGTATATAAATCCCAAAGCTAATCACGGCCTCGGAACTACCCAAGTTAGTCGGCTCTTCAAGGGATCGGGGTGCCAGCGGCTTACGAGTATAATGCCACCATGTCACCTGGCTCGAGATAATCATGCTCTTGATCACCTTCGTCCCCAATGTCCGAGAATTCCGAGCGATCCTCGTCCGTTGCGCGTAAATGATCGCTACCCGCGTCAAACGTCTCCCGGTGATCGTTTAGCACATTCCCAACCCATGGTGCTGACGGGTCCATGGAAGACTCGGGTCCTCGCACGGGATCCATTTCGCTCGGGTGGGTTTCCTGCCATTTTTGAAGGTAGGACCGAATATCCTTTGTTTCTTCAAACTCGGTCTTGAGGCGGATATCCTCGATGGAGACCCACTCTCGCCCGGTCGGAGGAGTCTGGCAGTCTTAGCTTTGTAAAGCAGCGCGTTTTTTCGTCGGACATACTGGGTCTCCGTTGGATTGTTGTTGAGTCGCAGGGAAGGCGTGGCTTTTGCTGATACGTGACGGTCGTGAGTGCGACAAAGCCCTGGCAGAGGCATGTATGTAGATGATATTGGACACCCGTTGAGGGATACGCGTCCTCAGAAGTCCCAGCGGCATCATGGACAGCACATGTCGACGTGCAACAGAAGTTGAAGCCTTCGCGGACGGTCTGGAAGAACTTACATTTCTGCCGCTGTTTCCTCACCGCTTGATAGTCTTCTCTTCTCCGCCTTCCCACTCTGTCTTCCCTTGACCACTCTCCCATTCCCACTCCCACACTCTACAGCATATTGGTAGAGTCGGGGTGGACTTGCATCACCTGTCGTTGCTCTTTGCTTGTCGTGCGTTGCACATCAACATGGAATACGACCTCAACGAATTCCTTTGCTCGACATGCCTGTACCACGGCAGAGTCGCAGTAGAGCCTCTGCTGTTTACCAACTCTCAAGGCCGAGGATAGCACTGTGCACTTGCTGGGATTTTCTGTCTATCACTCCAGGTACTGAAAAACGTCTTGTGCAGTATGATGTCCAAGCCAGTCGATCGGACTTCACTTTCCTTGTCCCCAGGCCACCAGGCGGGGAAGAACCCTTCAATCGAGTTGACGACTCTACGGTTATGCGACGCTTGCCTTCATATGATACTGGCCGCAATGAAGGGAATATCCTTGGTCGCCTGGTCAGCGTGAATAAGCATGTTTACTCGTCCATCAGCCGAGTGACCTACGCGAAAAATTTGGAGAACTTCCCTATTAGGCATCCTCTGGATACGAATTCACAGCGGGAGCCTAAACCCCGCAACTGATATCCTCGGATGGGGTGTGAAGATATCACGCCATGTGAACCGGAGACGGCGGCTAATTGCTAAACCACGGTAATCATCATAGACACCGGTTAATCAAGCGCCAATCGTGTCCGGAGAAAAGGAGGCTTGGGGACCGGAAGATCTTCTCCAACTGTGTAACTGCCAAACGAATGCCATTTGGTTAATCACTTCCCCCAGAGGCCGCGAGTCAGAAGTGCCGGCCGTTATGCCAAGCGCTACCAACTGCCGACTGGGGCCCCGCAATCCGAACGACAACGGTCTGTCTGATCATCATCAGGGACTGCTCAGTCAATCTCTCAGGGCCGCCTGCGGATTTGAACCGTTCAGGAACTTTACGATTGACTCTCGCGATCCCGTGAGATTTCCAGATCCCTCCTTTCAGAGTTACCAGATAGTTGGAATGCTGCATACGTGCCAGACCCTGGCCGGTGATCTTCGCCCAAGAGATGATCCATGGGACCGTCTCGGATGCGAACCCACTTCTTAAGCTAGCGAGCTGTGCATAGTAGCTTAACTCTGCCATTGACCTGGTTTATGACGCCGATGCATGTCCATTGTGCCTAAATCCCACGGTCTTCCACTCTTATGCATCGCATATCGCAGAAACAACAATCTATCGTTGGGGAAGGACGTGCGCTCGCCGCCTCCAAGGGGCAGATCTTCCGGGTGTTGACAGAGGCCTTCCTCGGCTCTCCTTACAGAGTACCACTGATAATGCTCCTACTCGCCTACTCGGGGTCCACAGCCTGGGGTAAGACGGTATCCAGTCTATCCGCGGCTCCTCGGTAGGGTGCTATTTGGATCGCTACTAAGGGCTCGAGCTATTTCTACCCGGGACATTTCAGATGTAAGTTCATCGACTGGCCAACTTGTTGCTTACTTCCAGCCTGCACTATGCGTCCGAGTCTCGAGTGGAACTCCATACTGGCCCTGTCGGCGACAGTCCTTCCGCTAGCAGCCGCAGATATCTGCTCGAAGCTCGAATCCGCCAATATTCAAATCGAGAAAAAGCTGGCGTTCGGTTACTCGTCTACGCTACAGAATTATTGGTCGACCGCATGTGGTGATCTCAAGCCAACGTGTATCGCCACCCCTTCCAGCGCCCAGGAGGTCGCCCATATCATGAAGGAGCTCCACAACGTCGATGAGCTTTTTGCGGTCAAGTCCGGTGGGCACATGCCGAATAATGGGTTCGCCAGCATCCAGGACGGTCTCCTCGTCTCGTTGGAAAACCTGAACCAGGTTTTCTACAACGAAGATGATCAGACCGCCGTAATCGGCCCGGGCCAGGCGTGGGAAGATGCCCAGAAAGCGTTGGATAATATCCACCCCGGACGGGCGCTTGTTGGCGGGCGCCTCGGGGGAGTGGGCATAGGGGGCTTTGTAGTTGGGGGTATGCACTCAGTGGTCTTCTGCTGAAGACGCGTTATGCTGACTCTTCAGGTGGACTGAGCTTCCTCAGTTCTCAGTATGGCTGGACAGCAAACAACGTTGTCAACTTCCAAGTGGTTCTAGCCAACGGTACTATTGTCGATGCCAACAAGAAGGAAAACACAGGTATGGCAGCCTTTGGCGCGAGGCGCTGCTTATCAGCTAATGCAGACAGATCTCTTTGCTGCTTTGAAGGGAGGTGGTAGCAGCTTCGGGATTGTCACGGCGTATACGATGGAAACCCACCCTCAAGACCACAAGGTATGCTCTACGCTCAATTGCCTAGTCTCAATGCTGACCGGCCAGGTATGGGGAGGAAACTACATCTTTACCCATCAGCAAACGCCCCAGGTTCTTGAGGCACTTCGCAACTTTGTCGACACGTATCCAGACGATAAAGCGGCTATTATTTGCACTTATGAACACGCTGCTTTCGTTAGTACGTGGATCATGTTCCTTTTCTATGACGGTCCTTCGCCTCCTGAGGGTGTTTTCGACAACTTTACCGCTATTGGCCCTATCGATACTACCAAAACATGGGATACGTATTACGACCTGGTATGTTATCCATCGTTCGCCCGAGTTCTCAGCTAACAATCACTAGCTCAAATACAATGACCAGTTTATTCTTCAGTAAGTACGCATCGCCGTGTGCTGTCTCGCTGTCTGACCTATCACTCAGTGGACAACGCTATCACATCGCCACCGAGACTACGCCCCTTCCCGCCAAACCGGAAATCCTCCAGAAGTACTATGATCATTGGTACGAGGTGGCCAACAACGTCCTTGAGGTCGCGGGTGTAATCGGATCCATCGCGTTCCAGCCAATGCCCACACAAATCACCAGCAAAGCCCAAGCGAAGGGCGGAGTAAGTTGACACGGGAGGCTCTGAAGGCGATCGTCTAACTCTGTACAGGATTTGATCGATCTCCCGGACGACCAGGACTATATCATCATAGAACTGGACTTCTCCTGGTTATTCTCCGCGGACGATTCCAAGATCGACGCTGCCCTTCAGCATATGTACAGGGGACTCGATAATATCATGCGCGAACTGGTCAAAGAAGGCTCTCTGCCTGATGTGTACAGACCCCTGTTTATGAACGATGCCTACTATCGCCAGGACTACTGGGGACGCAACCGGAACAGGGACAAGGCATTGCAGACCCGGCTCCAGTACGATCCGGATGGATTCTGGCAGCAGCGCACCAGCGGAGGCTTTAGGCTTCAGCCAAATTAGGCATCCGGCATCCGCAACGGCGGGCTCCGTCATCTGCTTGTATGTTGTAAATACGATATAGAAGGTATTGAATATTGAATCGACATATCATCTTGCCCATGCTTTCGAATCTTAGCAATACTATGACCCGTCTCTGGGCCGGGACCATGCATATTAGCCTTTGCATCGCCGACGGGATCCATAGCCGCACCTGGGTATCTTTGAACTGGCCAGCAAGGCCTCTCTCTCACTGTATATCCGGCTTGACATCCAATGCTTATGGAATGGAATACTGGGGCGAAGCTACCCCGTAGGTGCCCTTCGGAGTCAGCAGCCTTAATCGGCAGGACATCTACAACCTGCATGAGACCGATATTTATTGCTTGGACAAACAGGCTTTTGTCCCTCTTGCAGCAAACAGGCTGGCCAAACCTATTTGAAAAAATCATTCACTGCATGGATTTCACCGCCGTTCTCTACCTGCCAGGATTTCCATCCCCATCACCCATTCCTCCTCTTCTTCCCTTTCCTCCTGCAACGTATCCACGCTTCCTCTCCACTACTATCTTCCTACGATTTCCGCATATACAGAAACATCTCCCGAGCAGAGTACAAATAACTTGACCTACTGCAGCGTTTTGTGGCCTGCTCAACGGCATCCTCGCTCATGTATGGACACTGGTTGCTTCCCTCTTGCCAATACGATACATGCTGACACTCTACCACCACATCCAGATCTTAAGGGGCATGCATGATACTCATCTCTCTTTTGCCCGAGTAGAGCTGTTTAGAGGGGCTCCAATCGTCGCCTTCCATACCTTGGCTTTGGGCCTGCTCCTGCTCCTGCTATTGCGTATGAGTCCTGGCGTGCAAGCGGCTCCGCCGAAGTGTTTCCAGTGAGGATTCCAACAGGCCAGCCCTGTGTCTCTGAACAACCAGAACCTCCAAAAGAAAGAAGGGTTTGGTGATATTCCCCTTGATGGGATGAGAGTCCAGTGAATACGGCCTGGTGTTACATCCACAGCAGCAGCCCCGGTATATTGCCGGGCGGAAGAACACAGTCTGTGCTCAATGTTGGCAGCTGAAGAAGCCGTCGACTGTCTGTCCTTCTACGACAGGTTCTTGTGTCTGGTGAGTGTCTCTGAGATCTGTCTTACGCAACGCTTTAACACATTTCAGCAGGAACGCCTCAAGGCTCGTTGACTCTGTCTAACCGACAACCAACAACTAGGTAATTTTATGCCATCCTTCACGAGTTCTTTTTACTAACTCTTTCAAGGGCAACACTTACAATTCTCTCAAAGGTCTTTGGCTCTCGAGAGGGCGATTGACGCAACAGAAATATATTGTCCGGCGGATTGTCAGTCACGCAGCAACTTCCCCGATTTTCTCCATGGAAATGGCCGCATCTGTCTCCCCGGTGCGCCGCCGCGAGGTATGTGTGATCGAATCGTGCACCTTTGACACTACTAATGCACTTTGCAGTTTCGCCCCGAGGACACCATGGAAGCCCTGCGGCCTATGCAGGCCCACAGAGCGATGCACTGCAGGACATGCCGACACCCTGCAGTTGCAGCGTCCCCTATTCAATCCTATTCAATCGGATTTCAGCTATTACTCCAACCACTCGCTCCCCATTTGGCGTTGGAAGCATTAGGGTACTTGATGCTGAGTGTCGGGGGTGTACGAGCCAGCGCAGTCATATGTGGCTGATATGAAGGCTTTGGATGGCCATTTTCACTTCCTTCCCGTGGTTCATGCTATGTCAAGACATGAAAAAGCATGGTTGATTCCTAGCACCCAAAGGAGACTATTGGCAGACTTGGTCCCCATGAAGGGGAAAGTCGCTTGCGGCCGAGACAGCGGGTTGACAGCCGACACCCTCCGCATAGAGGACTGTATTGCTGGATGTGGAGACAGCCTAGCGAACAAGATCCATCATTGCCCTGGATCAAAGATGTGGGCATCTATTCCACGTCCTCTCAAGGACAAGGGGCCAGTCAAGGAAATATATCAACCGTCCATACTGTACGAGAAGGTTCCCGGACATCGGTTCTCCTCACCTTACCGTAAGTGGTACAGTCTCGCCGACAAAATACAACACGAACCAAACACTCGAAGAATCATTTCCGTTCCAGGAAGACCTTACGGTAATCGACGGTGATCGGCTTGCCCTAGATTATACTATACAGGGGTTCACAGTTCCATACATTCAGCAGATGGAAGTCGCAGGCTTCGTGTTCAACAGCCAGAACTCACGTTGTTATTTGGAACACCAACACACAAGGCCACAGTCGATATGGAGTACCTTATGGGTGTTGGAATGAAGCTATTTGCTAAACCAAACGCATGACGCTTGCCGGATCGATGAGACAAGCGTTAATAGCAGCCTGATAAACTTCCTCCAGTCAGTCATGTGGCTCTGACGGATGGCCAACTGCAAGACATGAACACCCAAGATGCCGAAACATCCACTTGTTTTCAGCACTCACCTCGAGAGGTGTCGTTGATCAGGCTATAGGAAGACTGCAGAGAATTGGACAGAGCCGAATTGTGCTGGTATACGACTATCAGGTCCACGACACCTTCAACATATACCTTGTTAACAGGAACCGCAACACCACAGAATTCGGGCTACTGTCGAATGCAAAAGAAGTCTAGCTCGCTGTGACCAAAGCTCCGAGATACGAGAAGCAGCCATGGCACGATCAAAGGACGCATCGAATCTGCAACTCTCGAGGCAATACGGGGAATGCCAACGTTCGCAAATGGCAGAGGACTGTCAGTGATGAAGGCACGTTCTGGATGCAACATGTAGACCATGCTCGCTGCTAGTTGACATGCTGTGTTGCAAATTCCATCCAGGATCAAAAATACGACGTTTCCGATGATCAACAACTGCGGACGGGCTATCTCGTTATATACTCCGTGAGGGAAAGTTGAGACATATATTCCCAAATATTGACTTACTTGGGTAAGCCACTTCGGAGCTGATCATGATCGGCTTCTGGAAGAGATTCAAAAATTCCGAGCAGAATCCGATGGGGGTTCGTCGTCGGGCTATGAGCACTGGACCCGTTGCATTCACGCCGCAAGCTTCGTTCGCAACGCTAGATGAAGAAAGAATTGTTTTCACGTATGGGGCGTTCTTAGAGCATCGTTTGGAAGTTGAAAGGAGTGAGAAAGTCTCTTGTTTACAGCATAGCGTTGCATTCCTGAAGACTTCCAGCACCGTGATCATGGCCTTTGTGAAGTTCACTCGTTCCGAGGACCTGGAAAGCGATTCCTCGGCATGGAGTCTACTACCGATGGGAAGGTTATTACTATCGTCAGTGAGATTCCGCCGTCGCAAATTTGAACGCTTGAGTGCGATATGGACTTGAACGCGATGACACTCTACGAGAATTTGTTCTCTCAGTTGGCTCCCTACCTGAAGAAGAATGATTCCGTAGATGGCCAAAGCAACGAACTTGAGCTTGTGGGGCTGTTTTCATTTCTTGTCGGCCAAGTTGGATTTGAGAATTCTGCAAAGGGGCTTGCAGACATCGGTTTGCAAGCAGCCGTCATCGACGTGGCATCTCTCCAAAAACTGCGGTCTGCCTGCTTGGACTCCAGCATACAACTATCCTCACATCCCGCTTTCGGCCCAGGACAGGGCTGGGTCGCAGAGCGTCGTCAGAGAAATCGTCAAGAGAACCAAATCGCTATTACCCCAGAGTGACCGGAGGAGCGGCTATCTTCATGACATGATCGTTAGAGGATTACAACGATTTGCACCCACACCCTTTGCCATGAAGCCTACGACCATACTTAGAAACCACGACTTGCATCATTCCCGCAGATCTACCGCTCTCCATTTAGTTCGGGAATGACGACTCGTGGTAGAGAGTATCGCTACTTCATTTCGATGCAAAGGGAAGGAGCTCTTCGCTCGCCTACCTCTTGTTTTGGCTTCCAATTATGAAGGCTCTTTATGGAGTTTGTCCTTCGGATCCAATTCTCGCCGGAAGAAGGCTGAAGTGGCGGCACGCATATCTACCCAGCAACACGTTTTGCCGTGCATTGTGGCTCAAATCGGAAAGGGCATCATCACATCTCGACTTACAATGCGACTGGTGTCTAAGCTGTGCAGTGCCCAGAGAGAAGAGGATCAAATCGTCGTTCCCTTCAAACGACGAGCTTCCACGATAATCGTCTGGATGAGAGCATGCCGCCTAGTAGTGCCGGAGGACAACAATCACTACAAATCGTGCCGTTTATGCATCCACATGCTCTAATAAGGGACGAAAATACTTGCACGGTGAGGTCGACCTAGGGTGTTCCTCCGTGTCGTCTTACTGCAGCCGCCGGTTCAGTCGCCATTCCAAACCTTCAAGGCGCAGGATATCGCCATCGAAGTGAACCAACCCAGCTTCGAGACTTACAGTTTATAGATAATGCCTCGTTACATTGCATCGAAGCTCCCCAGAAGCCTTCAACCAAACCATGGAGCATTGGTCGATTCCCGGTCCCCAGCCGACCATCCAGAAGGAGCCGTCGTCGTCGACTTCGATGAGAACACGATATGTGTTAGGGGAAAGATATCTTATCGGTGCAGATCGGGTAGTGGAAAAAAAACATCCTGCTATATGCTCCGTCGAAGGATGCAGCAGAGCCTTCAAGGGAAAGATGGTGTCACGTTACCATCTCGTCAAGCGCCAGATTCATACGTGAGGTCTCAATCTCCCTCTTTGTCTTCTAACCGTGACTATGTTCCTCCGTCCTGTGCATCGTCGACCAGCTACGATTTTACCGACACCGGTTCCCACACAATTGGCGCTTATACCATGTATCGCTCGGGGGAATTTCAACAGAGACAGAGGTTACTCTCAGGCCGTTATTTAACCCATCGATGGGTGCGATGAGTACGTGTTATATGCTATGGACACACGCACAGGTCGTGGCTATATTCATGATGGAGGCGATCTCCCACTACAGCAAGTTTTTTTCGAAGAGCGCCACATTCATACAATCAAGTGGCAGCGGGAAGCCACGGCTTGGACGGATATGGCCATGCTTGTCCCATGGCCACTTATACCACACGAGAATGCGACACAGGCTTCCCACCATCTGGCCGAGACGTCTATATTTTCATGCGCAGCGATCCAGAGCGGAATTCGATGACCTCCTGAGTTCGCCGGGGAATCCACATGGCGCTTACTTTTCGACTTACAGCGAAACAATCTTCTAATGATGCACCATTTCCGTACTTGGTCCATGCGGAAAGCCTTTGCAAACCATTTCGTCCGGCTCAATTCAATTCGGGGCGGATGGACCAGCATCATTCCACAACATGCAAGGGAAAGAGAGCACTCGCCGCAACCTGAACGATATGAAATCGCTAATACGTCTGGGAGAATATACCAGACAGCCGAGTACATGCAGGAGCTAGGACTGCGATATGGGTTCCTGTCGAATTACAACGAGACCATATTCCTGCGACAGATCGAGGTGTCTGCCGACAATGAGCTCTGGACAACGGCTACGGACCCCAAAATGTCGAGTGGTGCCTCCAACACAGCAGCGTGACCAGACACGACACCAAAGCTGCTGGAAGTGTAGAGAGCCAGTGGGGGGGGGACGAAGCGAGCGACTATTGCAACAAGGTGTCGCTGCGAAAGTGCATGTGGCACATTTGTAGCCTCGCCGCTGCCGGGAAAACACTCGAACATTCCCCCGTGACCAGAGTAAAGCACCTACATTGCTCTCGAGCAGATCAAACGCCAAACTCCATCGCTACCGGCGTTGTCTGCGAGAACCAACACTGGGCAACGATGACATGATTGGCCCATTGAGAGGCATCAAGCACTGGAGCCTACCGCCTACAATGAACGGCTATCGCGACTCTGGGATGGGCAAGCGCTCTGGTGGCTGACTGTGCGTCGATTCAGGATCTAAACCATATGACCGAGAGCTACCATTTGCACAGTGACGGCGATAAGATTTAGTCGTCGCCAACATTGCAGTCTTCGGAATCTCCACCAAAGCAGCTTGTTCAGAGTACGCCGCGCGGAGACTTGGAAGACCGTGAAGCACCTGTGGACAGACAAAGTTGCGCTCCCGTGAAACATGGTCTTCTCAGTACGGGACTGGACATCTGATGGCGGAACACTATCCGAAAGCCTTCGAGAGGGATGATCAAGGGAAGTTTCTGGCGATCGAAAGCATCCCGTCCAGACACTCGGAAAGAAATCGTATTTCAAATTACAATACACGGATGTCGATCTACAACCACGAAAGGGACCAAGGGGAAAGGTCCTGACCTGGCTCTACCACTCCTACTCCAACCAAGGGCAAGAATCCCAGACCAAATGTGTTCCAGCCGTCACAGTCCACGAATACGCTCGCCGATCTGATCTCAAGACCCGATGGGCTCTGTACTGCTTCCACTATTCCAGTTATGTCAAGCCATAGATACCTCCGCGTCCAGAGAGATAGCTAAAATGTGAAATATTCATCATACTCCATCCTGTATTATAAGTAGAACGGCCTTCTAGACAAACGCAAGCTGTGAGAGCTAATCTCGGAATCGGCGCTAAGTCCAAGCTGAGCTCGCTGCTGCAGAAGCGAGCTCATGAGCATATGCCACAGACTGCCGATTGTATTCAACAGGAATGAAGCGCCGGATAGCTTGCGACTGCGACTGGACGAAGAGAAGATCCATAACGGCGGGTGCTGAGCTTGGTGGCTGCATCCAGCAAGCTATTGAGGCGCCGGCTCGAACAGTCTGCAAGTCAATCCGGACGATGAAACAGCATCATATAAAAATATCCAATAGCCTCTAGTAGAACTGTAACAGCTAATATTCGGGGCTGAGGATTGGTTGGTCGAGAGACGCCGTTGAAAGAGAAGTCGGCGGCTAGCCCTAACCCAGCCCTATCCGGAAATACACCAACTACACATACTCCGTACAGGTACGAGTCAGAGCAGCCGCTCTTTTTACCAGTCCAGTCCAGTAAGTCAGAGATTCTATTTCAGGTATCCCCACCGCGGCATGAAACAGCAAAGAAAGAAAGATGCTGCTATTTTGGACGATCTAGACCGCAGGCGTACAGCGGCTTTGTTACTCGGGGACATATAAAGAGCAGGCCTACACGACTCGAGGGCTCTTTGTCTGCTCAGCTCGATTGTATTTCACTGCCCTCTCCTTTGTTACTGTTTTAGCCCGGCTGGCTGTCTGTCCGCTTATTTATACGCTCCATACACTCCTTACTCGACTTCTTCATTCTACACACTACTACACTGCACCCAACCCAGACCAATCCAAAGAACAAGACCAACACACAAACAACATGCTCACCACGCACGGAGCCCTCGGCGCAACCTTCCACCTCGCTCGCCTGTTCGAGGAATGCTCTCTGATCGCCATAATCGGGATGACGGCCAAATTCATCTCGGACATTGTGTCGAACGACGCGACGCCGCCGAGCATCCTGATCGGGACGATCACCGTGGTAAGTGTCTCCCTCCAGCCCAGACTCCCAGCCAACACACACAAGCTGACAACGACAGACCTGCATCGCCGTAATCTACTGCATAATCACGACGATCCTCCTGCTGGACGACATCCTCCCGTTCCTGGCTTGCGCGTGCATGGACGGACTCGTTCTGATCGCGCTGATCGTGGTGTCCGTGATAATCGGGAAGCCGGTATCGTATCTGGACTGTCGGGCGCTGGGCGGGGGCGCGCCGTCGTCGACGCTCGCGTTCACGACGCATCTGAGCAGCATGCTCGATGGTGTCGGGGGGAAGGTTGAGTATGAGAACTGGATTGGGGCGTCGAAGGCGATCTGTCTGGAGACGAAGGCGATTTGGGGGCTTTGTATTGCACTCTGGTATGTTCTCCCCCCCCCATCTTCCATACATTTGGTGACTGTGGTGCTGACGATGGGCGCAGTATCCTGTTCTTCTTTTCGGGCATCACGACCGCGTTTCTCTGGCGGAGGAAGAAGGCTGTTGGGGGAGATAAACTGGGTGACTGAATTCTTTGACTGGCAATTTCCCAGCCAGGAGGCAAAACAAGAGACGAAGAGTGACTGGCGACTGGATAGAGGTTGGCTGGAGACTGGATTGACACTGACAGAGCTTCATTGTGACTGGACACTCGTTGTATACCGGGCGGCCGATTTGATTTCTCTTCTGTTCGACAGATACAACCACCACAGCAGCAGCAGTATAGCCCTAATAACCAATAACACTCATGGGTATCGTACCAATGCACACACACACACACCATCCCCGCCAGTATCGTCCAACAGGGGGCAAGCAGGAAGGGGTTTACCCCGAGCTAACCGGCGGGATAATAGCAACCTCGTCCCCCGGGGCAATCACCGTGTCCTTTCCCTCTCCCTCTCCCTCCCCGGAATCGAGATCGACATCGACATATTCTCCCCCCAACGCCACGGAACAGCTGCTCAGCACCCTCTCGCGGATCCCGGGGTATTTGTCTTCGAGGATCGGGAATAGCCGTGACAGCGTGGTCGGCGCCGGGAGGGACTCTGTTTCGCGCTGCGTGTAGCTGGAGGCGGCGGCGAAGTAGTGGATTTGGAAGGTCTGGGGGGGCTGCGTCATGGTGGGTGGATGGGAATGGCTGTTGTGGAGGAGTTGAAGTTAAGGAAGGGGAGAGAGCCCGGAGTCAAGTGTCGAAGTCGGTCACGAGACCTGACTAATAAGACTATGCACGCTGCGATATTTACATCCACGTCTACAGCAGCTGCCTAAACGCCCCCGCCAAATCCTCCCTCAGATCCTCCCAGTTCTCCAGTCCCACGCTGATCCGCAGCAGCCGCCGGTCCACCCCCGCGTCCGACATCGCCCGCCACTCAATCAGCGATTCCACGCCCCCCAGACTGGTCGCATGGTCGAAGAACTTGAGCGTGCTCGGCAGCTTCTTCGCCATGCTCTCCTGCTTCATCATGACCGAGAACACCGGCCCAAACCCGTTGGGCATCTGCTTCGATAGCCAAGGCTCATCCTGGAGACTAGCGTGGGACACGTTGTCTAGAGCCGCCTGCACCGCTGCCTCGTCGCTGCCCGACGGAGGATTCGGTGTCCGCTGCGCGTTAACCAGCCAGGACACGAGCTTCGTGGCGTTCTGACTCTGCCGCTGCACCCGGATCTCCAGCGTGCGCAGACTGCGGCATCCAAGCCAGGCTTCCATATTGCCCATGACACTGCCTATGTGCAGCCGATCCTCCACCAAGCTCTTGTGCCAGTCCTTGTTCTGGGTCGCGAGAACACCGCAGAGCATGTCGCTGTGACCGCCGAAATATTTCGATCCAGAATGCATCACAAGGTCCGCACCCCACTGGAACGGATCCTGAAGCCCGGGAGGCGCGAATGTGCTGTCCACGATGAGGTGCGCTCCGCGAGAATGGGCTTTCTTGGCGTAGTCTCGATACAGAACGCGGTGCCGTTCGGATTGACTGGTGTCTCCAGCAGAATGACATCTCCCGCTTGTAACTGCTCCGGCGGGCAATCCAGACTCAACTTCTGGAGTCCGGTGAGGCGGTGGAAGATGGCAATCACCCCGTGACACCCATGGTATCCGTCTCCGATCGCAATTCGACGGGGATTCAGCAGAGTCAAAGCGCCGTGGAGGGCCGACAGCCCGGACGAGTAACTGACGACCTTCCCGTTGACGAAGGACGAGAGAATCGCCTCGAACCGTGTCGCGTTGGGTGCAGATTGGCGGGCGTAAAGGTGTTCAGTCAGGTCTTGGTGTTCCTGGAAAAGTCAGATCCGTACGACAGCTGATCTCGTCGACGTACATCACTCTGGTCTGCTGCAGGCACTAGATCGTCCGGTTTGTCGGCATACCTGAAGTTGGTGGACAGATGGAGCGGAGGGGCCACATCACTGACCACATTCAGTGCGTGGTCTGCCCGGAGCGAGCGAGTAGAGGTGCCAATTGCCTGGTTAGGGGACATGATATGGTCTGTCTGGTCTGGGAAAGGAGAGTTGGAGGAAAGGAAGAGGGGGAGGGGCAGCACGTGATGTCCCGCGTTAGTCACGTGTCATATAGATATGGAGTCCACAGTAGAGCAGTGAATATGTCCTGTTGTATTGCTATCAACGTCGCAGCGACCCCATCCTCGACGGCTCCCGAAGTGACCCGGGCATGGCAGCTTGGAATCTCGACCGGTCTAGTCAAAGTCAGCGTCATCCTTCCTGATATACGTGGTGCACATACCGCTTTCCGTGTCGAATGCAATGGTGATATCGTCATGCTCCATGGGATACTCCGGCATGTCCAAGCAAACAAAGTCCGACGCCGCATCCTCCTCCATCTTGGGTAAGGCGAATTTGGCGTCCACGATCCGGATCCCGAATTTCCCAGCGCGGCCCAACGGCTCCATGCGATCGGTGCCCTTGACCACAAAGTTCATGCACTTCCCATGGTTGAAATCATGGAAGAAAGCCAACAGCTGAACCATTTTGTCCTGCTTGACAACCTGCACTCGCGCCAGGCTCGCTTCCCATTTCTTATGGATCGGCACCACCATTCGCCGCCGCGAGATCGTAAACGAAGTAGCGACACTGTCTCGTCAGCACCAGCCGCTCCAGCACTCGGAAAATAACGTACCCGTCAAACAGGACATTGAAGCCCGTCACGGCCGTTTCGAATGCATGTAAGTCTACAAGACCAACAATGTCAGTAACAAGGCCAACGACCACATCTAACCAAAGGCATACCTTGAAGCGAAGCAAATTCAAACCGTCGGACCATCGGTTTGACCATAGTTGTCTGTAGACACTCCGTCAATGCATCCGGCTTCTCTGGACTGATGAGATTTTCAGCCACCGAAACCGTCAGATCCTGCTGTGCCGGCCGGTACAGACTCAATCCCGTCGATTTGTTGACATCCAAGCCCAATTTCAGTTCGCCCGGCCCTGCAACTGTTAGCCACGTCTGGACACCCGGAGATTGACATACCCAAGTTGATGCGGTCGGTAACGGACCCCCATTCGGTCGCGACAAACACTCGCAAGTGCTCCGACAGAACCGTTGGCCCATACCCATGGTCGACGTAATCGTGCTCCTGGTCAATGACGGACACGTTGCCGGCAGGGAACTGAAGATGAGTCAAGGCCGATCCGCCGCTGACTTTATCCGCTGGCTGCTCCATGGCGTATGACCGCATCCCAAGCTCCGAGGTCCTAAATTCCCGGTCCCCAGGGCGCATCGCCAAGAGCAAAGAATGCATCTTTGTCCGCTCGCGCAATTCATAAAACGTCAACAACATCGACCGCGTCCTTCCCTCCTCTTTGACTTTCAGCATGAGAGCCGGCGCGCCATCCTCGCCTCGGAGAAGACCGAATACAATGGGAGCCCCGTATCCGAGAATGTGGCGGACATTGCTCAGGGTTTTCACCTTTGGACTCGTAAGGACAGTGAGCCGGAATCCCTGGTGGAGGCTTCTCGTGCCAGTCCCTTCGGTCACCGTCACAGACCGCTCGAATAATCGAATCCGACATCTCTCGAGGGGCTCCGACGGGAATGCCTTGGGTGTGCCGGGGTCCATGTAGTGAAAGGCCTTCAGGGTGGTCTCGAATGCCACGGATTCGCCGTCCTCTGGTGAGAGACTAGCCTCTGCTTTCATTGTGTATTTGACGATACTCCAAATCATTCTGAAATCGTCCTCCTGGAACATGACATTCAACTCGAACCCACGGGGCAATTTGACTCGCATCGACTGGGACCGAACATGCCAATTCACATCATCCCAGGTGGGACCCTGCTTTCTATCCGGCTGGATCATGACATTGACCAATTCACTCTGGCTGGTGATGGCCGCATAAACATACCAGTCTGCACGCTCACGGATAACAGACAACACACACGGCATGGCAAATTGCTGGACATCGTCCTCACTGGAGCTGACACAAACCTGAACGAACATGCTTCCATAAGCGAAGTATCGAGCTGAATCGCCTAGCGGCATCATATGCGTAATAGTGGAGGCCTTGCTAGCCTTATCCACCACCATTGACCGCGTGGCAGCACCGGAGAGAATGGCCGACACATCGGGTGCGAAGAAAGGATACCGTATCCAAATACCCGTGTCAACCTGATCTCCAGAGCCGTCATCCTGTTCGAGGGTGTCCAGGATATTGTTCCGCTTGATAGACATGGCCAGGGAGCGGATGTGATTAGAAACAGCTTGGTGCAGGCTCAAAATGTCGACCATTTGCTTATTCCCGGTGGTGCTCACTACCGCGAGCAATGCATCGACGCCCATGTCCCCGTATCTGGTCAGCTCCTCGTGCTGAGGGACGATATTCTCATTAACCCAGAAGGCCTTGCCCAGATCAATCACGGCCTGTTTGGCGCTTCCAGAAGGGGTGCGTTGCACACTTCCGGCGCCACGGGATCGAGATCGAGCGTACGTCTCGAGTCTCTTCCTGCCCCGTAGGAACCACCATATCGAAGCTCTCATCCACTCGGCAAGTGACGTCTCCACCAATGGCTTGACACTATCCGCTGAAAGCCGAATTAAGCTCGCATACCGCGTAACGTACGTTTTGAAATCGGCAAACGCCGAATCGCCAACTTGGTTAGCAATCGAGCGTATCGAAGCCTTGGGCGGCTGTGGACTTCGATCCCCGCTTCCTCGGGTGGATGGGCTCTGTCGATCAGAAGGAAGTTCCGGGGCAATTGGAGAGGGTTTGGGAGGGGAAAATCTTGATGCGTGGCCACCTGTCGTGAGACCAGAGGGTAGGCTGGGATCGACCGGGCTTAAATTAGTTGGTGCGCGCACCACTGGACTCGGTTGAGGTCGAAATGCATTGTAAGGCGATGCGTTGTCGGTGTCAGAAGCGGTTGTCTCGTACATCGAATCAGGGCTTCCAGGGGACACGTTTGGAAGATGCGGCTGGGGTTCATCATCTGGAGGGGATGGGGGGGATGACGGTGATGGGAGATCTTCGTAGCGGTGTTGCAATGCACGGCCTTCTTCAGCCTGCATCTTGGCGCGTACCTGCTGTGCGAAAGTGCTGGACTCGGGGGATGACCGAAATGACAGACGGGAACCTTTGTCTTCCAAATTCAACGACATGAGAAGTTCGGCCTCCTGGGCATTGTGCATAAGCGGCGGCCTCCAGTCTGGCACGTTCGGCCCTTCGCGCATACCCCTCGGCTGATCCGATCGACGGGGCATGTCCTCAACTGAAGTTGCAACTCGAAGTTGGGGAGGGCGAGACGACGGCACGTGTTCCGGGGCAGAGGCATCCTTGGGAGCGGTGGCACCACGCGCCCGCCTCCGCGCGCGGCGTATAGATATATCGATAGCGGGAGTCTCTGCCTCATCGCCGCCCTCTCCAATAATTTCCGGTACCCGCTCCGTAAAACCCACCTTCAATCCTTTCCGTGCACGGGATTTCCGAGGTTTCGGGGCGCTGGAGGGGAGATAGTTGTCGGGAGAGGAGGGATCGGAAACGGGCGAGACGCTCGACACATCCTGCGGAGAGGGCCATCGTTGATGAGACGCATCTAAATTCGCGGCGGGGAACGCGTTTGGAGCGACATCCGGGTAGGAAAGGTCTGTCTTGGATCGAGAAGGTCCCAGAAAGGCTTCGACCTGCTGGTCGGCGGAACGGTGGTTGTTCTTGTCCCTTGAAAACAGCTTGTCCTTCCAATGGGGTTTCTTAATCGACTTGCCCTCGGTGGGCCCCGCACCGAGGAAGGCAAAAGAGTCGTCAACAGGCATGTCTACCAAGAGCGGTGTGTTCAACGAATGGGTAGTTTGAACGCCGGCTGCACAAACAAAGTCGTCCGGTCCTGGACAGATCCCCCGCCCAATCTTACCTAGCAGTTCGCAGATACACGACGATCGACAGGGGTTGGTCAACAGGCGTATGGAGCACGTTGAAGCCAAGGTCTGCGCTAGTCGGAGGCGTGGAGGGAGCCGCCGAGGAAGGAAAGAGCAGGGGGAAGCCGAAGCAGCGAACTGTCGTAGGAGAAATTGAAGGATTGAAGCACGAGAAGCGGCGGGGGAGGCAGCGGAGGACAGTCGTAGCCCAAATAGCGGCGATCGCAGCGGCCAGTGGAATCTGCGAGGAGCGGTAGGCTTCGTTGTTTGGTGGAGACGGGAGAAGGATCTACCCAGAGACGAAAAGAGGGAGCATTCTGGAATGGAATGGGACAGGGAGAGGGAGGGGGAGGGGGAGAGGGAGGAAGAGGAACTGGCCAGCAGTCGAATTGGACGAAGGGGAGGGAGATAGAGAGAGAGAGAGTAGTTGCAGGAGTAGAGTCGGCGTGGTCTGGAAGGGACGTCGACCTCCGCGTTTCGCTCCTGGCAGTCCCGTGGCTGCTGCGGGCCAATCAGCGGTGGGGGATCACGTGGACAGACACTCCTCGTTCTTTCTGCCAGCCTCTTCTTTCTCTTTCTCTTCCTCTCCTCCTCTCTACTCGGAATGCTCTCTGCTATCGAAGCCTGCACTCTCGACCACCGCCAGCATGACCGCCTGCCTCGGTTGTCAGCACACCGAACTCTCCAATCAACCTGAGACAACATCTTGAAACAGCGCTATCCCTTATCCGTGGATTGTCTGTTCTGATCGGCCAACCAGAACCTGACAGCACGCTGGCCCTATCCATGTCCACGCGCTTTCCTACCGTGGTTGGCTGCTATCCATCGGTACGAGCCCGACACGTCCAGCCCGCCTGCAGGATACCTCATCGGGCCATCTGGATGTCCCTGCCAATGCGTCGTGGTTCTTGGACCTTCAAGACAGGACAGTTACGTCAAGCAAGGCGATCCTGCGCGTCGGTGGAAGCTGGGGCTGTTTATCATCAGATCCACTCGAGGATATGCACACAGAGCAGGAGTTCCCACTTTGACCTATTATTATTATCATCCCGGCTATAGATATGAAGCTTGTCAGCAGCTTAATCCGGATCTTGGTTATTCCATGGAACACGGCTTTAGCCGCCCTCTGTACTCACAAGAATATGGAATATAGAATAGAGGCTGTTCGACTCGTCCTGTAACCTGTACTGATAACCTGTAGACAATTCAGCACTAAGCCCTTGCGGACTAGGCCCGGCCGAGCAGCTATTTACGTATCCAGCCTCATCTGTGACCCAATTTTGGAATCATAACATGTATTCCTAGACAGGCTGTGCTAAACACTCTAGAAATAAATAAATATTCCTGTCTCAGTCAGGCTGAGTTTCCAAGTTTAGCCCGCTGACTCAGCCCCCC